>CM028671.1:20751493-20930536 GCA_016760335.1 Gastrodia elata | reverse complement strand
ATTTTATGTTTCTAAGTTCATACTTGTATTTGCAGTCATGAATCCTGGCTCTCCATCTGCTCCCACTCCAATTAAAAATACGATCACGCCGTCAGGCGGACCTGAGGAGTCCAACCCTCTTGTGGAGTTCGCATACCATAACTATTTTTAGGCAAGTATTGGTATGGCTCCATATAAAGCTCTGTATGGCAGGAATGCAATACTCCATTAGCATGGTCTGAAACAGGCAGTGTGTAGTTATATGGTTCTGATTTAGTTGAAGAAATAAATTATAAGATTCAACTAATCCAGCAAAGAATCAAAGCAGCTCAAGATTGCTAGAGTAAGTACCATGATGCTCATCATAGTACTCTGGAATTTGATGTTGGAAATTTTGTGTATCTTAAAGCCAGTTCGATGAAAGACGTGTATCATTTTGGTGTAGTCGAAAAGTTAAGTCCCCGCTACGTCAGACCATTTGAAATTCTAGAGAAGATTGGTTCTGCAGCTTATCAATTGTAACTTCCCGAAGATTTCTCTGCAGTTCATAATGTATTCCACATCTCCTCTCTGCGGAGGTGTCTTCGCAACCCATCTCATATAATTTAACTTCTAACGGTGTCACTCCAGTCGGATATTTCCTATGCGAAGGAGCCAATTAAGATCTTAGCTCACGATCAAAAGCAGCTGAGAAATTGCTTGATCCCAATGGTAAAGGTTCAGTGGAGGAATCGCTCTTTAGAAGAATCTACTTGGGAGAAAAGGTGGATATGAAAAGAAAGTATCCCAGTCTCTTTGAAAGTTCAGGTACCCTTTAATTTTTTGAATTTTATTTCTATTATTCAAAGAAATCCTGCGTGTTTGTCTTCTCTCTTGAGATAATGTCGAGAACAACATCATTCTTAAGTAGAGGAGTCTGTAATAACCCTAAGTTGCTACCTTCTTAAAATATAGATTAATTACTCTATAACTTTAATACCATTGCTTATAGAATACCAAATTGAGCCTATCATGAAAATTTGAAGTCCAATGGACTTCTCTAAGTTCAAAATGATATTTTGATCAGTCTAGATGCCCTAGATTAGACCTATAATATTTTGATCTCATAATTTACATCCGATTGCATTTTTGAACCTAAATTAGCTAGGGGCAAAGTTTGGTGCAATTTGGAAATCATTTATGCCATAATTCACATTTAATTAAAATGGTCTAATTACATATTAGGGTTTCCAACAATCTGATTTTGCAAATTTACCTATACCCGTTAAAACGGTCGGGATCTGCTGTACGGACCGCCGGTGATCCGCTGCGGAGCCCGGGTCGTGTGACAACGGAGCCCCACAAATCAAGCCGTCGCACTTAAGGAATCAACGACTAGGATTAGATCACACGAAACCGCGGATCTGCCATTGGATCTGCCCAACCGATCCTACGGCCCGGATCGCTTTCGTGATCGGCTATTAGGATCCGAGCAATCTGTGCCGTTTCGCCATCTGATTGATCGATCAGACGGTATACGAAGGTCTTGCCACTGTGGACGTTCGTCTTCCTCTCGCTCGTGCACCCGACAGAGAAAATGCCCGTACTGCCAGCTACCGAGCCTGTCCCCCCACTCCCGCATCCACTTCAGCAGGTCATTATGACCTCCCCTATTTCGGCAAGGAACCCAATTGGGGCCTCGTAGCCCGGCCAAGCTCGAAATGGAATTTCAAGAGCTCGACCATGGCCCAACCTCTCGGGTCCTCACTAGCCAAATTCAACCCTCTAGAACCTTCATCGCACTCACCTGAGGCTATAAATAGCCTCAGCACTTCTCCATTTGATCCTTGCTAATCAATCGAACATGCTTACCCTTTTCCGCCATTGTCATCTGTCCGAGCTTACGTAGGTGATCCCAAGAGCTCTCGAACTGCTGATAGTAGGCTCTCCTGGTGTTCAGGATCCTTTGCAGCATTTGAACCTCAGCTAAGGCCAGCCAAACCCTCAATCGATTGTCCCGAGCTCCCCCGTCAAACAAGGTACCCCTTTTGCTGGTTTTGAGCCAATGAGGCTCGGACCTCCCTTCCTTTGACACATATAGATGCGTATTGTAGTTTTGAACTCACAGCTATCGTAATTGACTCATAAGCTAACCCTGATAGGTTGAATCGATCGATTGGGCTAAGTCCCTTAAGGAGCGCCTTGGGTGAGTAAGGTCCCGGTGTACCAGCCCACCTCAGGCCCTAAGACTAGGGGGCTTCGATCCGTCTCACCTCCCTGAAGGTGTAGGGATTGAGCCCTGAGTCTGGCATGGCCTCTGTGGGGAGAATTGTCTCTCCACAGTAGGTCCATTAAGGGAGCCCTCAGGTGAGCAAGGTCCAGCAGATCCGGACCACCTCACAGGGGCTTCAAGTGTCTATCGGTGCGTCTCGGCTAGGGGATTGATTCTTGATTGACTCGAGGCAAGGCGTGCGCTCTAGACAGAGAATTTTTCCGTCTAGGGTTTCCCAGATCGGTTTTTGTCGAGAGGAGTCGGGGCGGGGATGAAGACCCTGTGCGGGTCAGGTCAGCCCATGACCCGCGAGGTGCGACAGTCCTGGATCTTCGGGCCCCGGTCGACCCGCGCGGTTCGGCTAATGGGCCGAGCCCATTTTAAATAAATCCGATTAATTGGATTTATTTTCCTTAAGTAAAATATTCCAATTAATCAAGTCATAGGAAAATTTAATTGAAAAGAAATACAGAATGTATTAATTGAATAACTTTCAATCCACTGGTCCAAACCCTATGATATCATATATGAAATGGATCAGAAAATCCTCAGGAATAAGAATATAAAATAATATTGAACATCTAAGGGCTTGATTTTCTGTTTTAACCTAATTATTATAGATCTTAATTAGGGTTGATTGGTAATTATACTTAACCAAATTGCTTGTTTAGGATGCCATTAGTCTCCTCATGAAGAGTAGAATAAATGTGCTAAGTTATTATTTTTTTGATGTCTATATTTCAATTTAGGTCCGAATCTTGTTAAACCATGATTAGTGAAAATTAGAGTTTGTAGATATTGGATCTTAGCAAACTTAGTCTCTGATTAACTGTATGATTAAATAGAACTTATGTGCCAATTTGAATGAAATTCTGATGGTTAGATTTGTAATTATGTGCTAATCCTTTTGGATTGATTTAGGGTTTGATTAGCACTAATTACTATCTGTTCTTATGGATTTTTCTGTTAATATGCTTCATAACAGTAAGGTAAATGTTTGGAAACAATGTATGCTAATTTATGATGTATAAATTGAATAAATCTAAAATTGGAAACTTAAACCATTTAATTAACCTTAAGAATTCTTAAGATTTTGATCAAGCTATTAAGACTTGATCTAGGTCACCAATAATACATCCCAAATTCATTGATTTGACATTGATTTATAAATAAACATTTGATCTTAATTTGGAATGAGTAAGGGGTTAAACCCTAACCTATTTAATTAAGATCCAAACTCTTAAATCCTTAATTAAATTAACTTGATTATAAGATAATGAAATTGACATTATTCCAATAATGCATCTGATTTAGTATTGATCTTAACCATTTGAATTAGACATGTTAAGGTATTGATGAATCTATGTGATTGATTAATCTGAATCTAAAATTTAGATCCTTGATTTGCTCCTAAATAAGATTACTAGCATAATAGATAATATAACTAAACTGATTTAACAATTGATCTGACTCTAATAACATCCTTAATTTAAATCCCATAATCTTAGAATAAGATATGATCAGATGGCTTAATCATCTAATTTGATCACTCTAAAACTAACTATTAAATAGAACCTAAAAATCTTAGCTTTAGAACTAAGGGTGTGAAGTCTTAAGTATCTCAGCATAAGATTGTCTCTGAAATAATTTAAAGAACTAAATTTAAATATACATTGAGGTAGGAGAATTTTGTATAACTCATTGAGGTGGAAGCTTAGATGATCCCTTAACCTTAGAAGTTGATCTTAACCTCTCGTAATAGGAATCACTTAAGATATTGTAATGACACTTTCCCCTGTGGTAGAATCTATATGTAGTGATCTGTGATCACATTTTTGGAGCCTTGTATGGACTTACCTATGGCTCAAACAAACTAAGTAATTAGAATCACCTTCTTTAAGATACTGAGTGTGATTGTAAGTTAGGCATCTTAATAACTTAGCTTGAGATACAAATCGTCAACGGGCGATGCCTCCTATCGAAGACCGCTTCGTTAGGGTGGCTTAATCAAACTAAGTGATAAGAATCACCTTTTTTGCAAATATTCTAAATATATATATACAATCATCCCATCTAATGATCTTTAAGTAAATCTTTAACTTTAACCAATTATTGTTTAGAAGCTAGGAGATAGAATCCTTTTAGTAGGATCCTGCACAGTGGAGATCTCAAATTCATTATTTGTATTTAAACCTTATGGATTTCCAGGTTTTCCTCATATAGCATAGTAGCATGGGCATAAACATGAGCATGAGCATAATGAATGATTTAGTAGTGACATATGAGTATCAGTGATGAATTATGGGTTATGGAATAATACATACATTAACTGGAGAATTTCAGGATGCATCGGCATCACCATATTGTCTTCCCAACTGGGTGTATGTATACATTGGACCGTATGACTCATAGCCTTTCAGTGATAGTTCTGTTACATACCGTGGTATACCGTGTTGTGGCATATTTGGGTTCATCATTCCAGTGACATATAGTATAACATTGGACATTTTCACATTAGTTTCTGAGCATTTGATATTTTCGTTTACTTTCAGTATTCTATTTTGATGCAGTTTTATTTTGCTTAGTCTTTACAGTTTCAGTTACATAGTGCATGTACTATTATTTTCTACAGTCGTGTTTACTTTACTGTTGTGGCGGCCCTACCCCACCGTGGTCCTGTTAACCCTTAAGTTAACATGATTACGGTGGAGGGGTCACCAAATGACAAGGTCCCCACTTAAGATTGGATTAAACACACATTCTAATCCAATTTAACTAAGGACTTTGCCATTCATCCAAAAATACTATCACTAAATGATCATACAAGAACTCAGAGTGCGGAAGCATAAAATATAACATCCATCCATACAGTATAAATACAACAATACAGAATAAGTAAATTGCTGAAAAGAGAATGTTAACCTGTATTATTACAACATTTAATAAGTTTAAGAGAGTTGAAAAAGGAAACTCTCGATCTCACAAGCAACAGAAACTAAAGCTAAAGATCTTCAGGAACGAGCTTCTCCTCCAATGACAAGCTCTCCACTAGATCTGCTGCTCTAACAAACTCAGAACCTATCATTATCAGTTTCATAATGGTAGGGCCCCAGCCAACAAAAGAAAAACTGGTTAGACTATTGTCTAAGCACATTTTAGGGCAAACAATTTATTAAGTTACTTGAATATCACCATAAACCAGAACTGAGCAAAATAGGTGCAGAAAGCGTACAAAAAGAATAGTAAAAGGTTATAAACAAATAGTTTATAACTAAGCAAATAGGAAGTAATACATATCTCATCCAAGCAATTGCAACAAGGACAGGTAAGCAAAAGACTAAACAAAACTGAAAGAAAAGTACAACCTAAATATGCTTATGATCAAACAGATTATACTAGGTGACATACAGAATTTGAACAGTATAAAACTGAAAACAACTAACATTTTAGGTGAGCATATGAAAACAGTAAGTAAAACTAGCATCCTATATAAAAACAAGTGCAAGAAAATTGTAAGTAAAATAGTACTAAAATACAGAATATGCAAGGTAAAACAGTAACTGAAAACTGAAAACTGCAATGACTGTCCAAGCCACTCAACTGAAAACATACTCAGCAAATCTTAGCCTGATGGGCTAAGACAGAACCAAATGTAAGTGTACTTGAATTAGTATATCCATATCATAATCCTGACTCTATAGTCAGTAGGGCGAGAGTCTATCCATCCTATCCTATGGATTAGGCATGGCCAATAGACTGTCGGACATTAAACCCTCGAAAGGTTGCCGACCCCGAACGAGTTGATCGAAGAGGTATACTAATCAAGCTACACCTTACCAAAATTACTCTCAACTAGTACTCACCATGTCCAATCCTGATTAAAGAGCGCAAAATGTATTTCTCGCCATCCTGGGAATTATTTCAACCAGATATGGATAGACTTACCGACAGTAACAAACCAGCGTGCTATGCCGAACTCGAGGATTGGAGAGGCATACTAGTTAAGCCACAACTTCTGAAAATTGAAAAAATCGATCAATTATGAATGATATGTATGCAATTCAAAATTAACATGAGATATTTATCAAATATCCTATGTCCAATATATGTGTACAAGGTAAGGGGCACAAAACAAGGTATGCAAAGCATCAATTCAAGGTGAGCAAGAGACTCTATCTAAAATACGGGTGATATCCATTGTTATCTACTTTATTCGTTCTATCTACTCTAAGTTACACAAGTTCAGGATCTCCAGGTCCTACTATCGAGTGTAACTCAGATTCACGTCCTTACAAGTTGGAAAATAATTAGAACTGATCAGGTTCCAATCTTATCAAATCAATGTCGACTAGATGAGGTAAATAATAAGTCAAACGTCCTATTTTAATATTTTTAAATAGTCCCAACCTCATCTTGATTGATCAAATCAAGATGAAAGGATTAAGAATTAAATTCCAAATATGGAATTTAATCACTTAATCCAAATGGTGCATCTAAATGTCTAAGGTTTAGAACCCAAATCTCACCAATTAAGTTAAGGTAAATCCTAATGATAAATCAATTCATTAGGATAGATCTCTACTCTTAGTTCTAAAGTTTAAAGATCAGATAATCATTTAATAAACTAAGAAAATTTATAAACTAGTAAACTCAAGGTTTCATCTATTTGAGTAACCCAATTTACTCAATAGATGAATTCTAACTTAAGATCTATTCTTAATCTTAGGAATTAAAGCTCTTTAATTACTAAGAGTATCTCTCAAGACACACATCCTAACTAATGATATAAGACCTAAGGTAAGGTCTAAGAATGATTAAGGAAAGGAGAACACTCACAATTTACTTAGGAATTTTCTTAAGAAGCCAATTTTGGGATTTTAATCAAAATCTAGTTAATGATTGAACTTATACAATTTCTATTCTAAATCATTCTAATTACTGATTAATATGGTTTTAAACTGAATTTAGGGCTTTTGAAGGTTAAACCCTAAATTTGGGCAAAATTACCATTTTGCCCCTATTTAAGGTTTCAAAAGATCAAATTTTGATCTAGGGTTATAAATCTGAAATTTTCTTTTGGAAAGTATTTCTTACTGTCTAATGTAAGATTAGACAACAACTAAATTAATTTTGGGTGATTATTAAGTCATATGAGATCAAATTAGAGAATTTGACTCATAAGGGCAAATTAGTAATTTAACTAAGTGAAAGTTAAATTTTTTTTCAGATTATTGACCTTTACTATCTAAGCTTTTCATAGAATTTAAATTTACTAAATTTTGATAAGTATTGACTAAGTTATGGACAATACAAGATTTAGGGTTTAAGGGTGATTTAAGGAATCCTGAATTTATGGGTCAAAACCCTAACTTTGCCAATTAGTGTCTAAATTAAGCAAAATCGGTGGCTATGGTTTACAAATATTCTACTATTCACAATGACATGTGTTAGGCTCAATTTGGATCTAATTTGACTAAGTTATGACCAATTTAGGTTTAATAGTGATTAGTGAGTGATTAGCAAAATTAAGCTCTCAAACACTAATCAAACTTCACAAATAGATTTTAAGTGGTTCTAGGAGTCTTCTAAAACTTAAATCACTTAATTTGGACTACTAGATTTGCTAAAATTCACTAATCAAGATTTAGAGTAATTAGGGGTGATTAGCAAATCTAACCATTGGATCTAAAATATTTTTACATATTACTGTTAATTAGGTTTTTCTGATCTTCATTAATATTTGAATCATTCAATTTGAAGTTCAATTGACCAAGTTATGGTCAATTGAAGTTCTAGGTCTAATTAGGGTAATTAGAGTTAGGTCCTAAAAGTGATTAGGCAAATACTAATCCAAACAGCAAGATGAACACTACCAAAATAATTCTTAGGATTTTCTGATCACTTTAAGACCCATATTAGGTATGTTTGGATCAACATACACAAAGTTATGAGCTAAATAAAATTTGTAATATTTATTTTAACTTAACTAAACCCTAAATAATCACTTTGCTAAATATAAGTCCAAATGCAAAATTATTGGCATCAATAAATTGCTCATATTTTTCTGATCAATTTGATATATTCATTTGCATAATTTGGATGTATAAATTGTAAGATATTAATGTTTAAAGTTTAGGATTTAATTAATTAATTAGTACTGTTTTAATATAAATAATAAGTCTGTTATTATTAATATATATAAATTAGTATTATTTAAAACGTTATATTTATATATATGTTTTTATTATTTATTAAGCAGGTACACGTGGCACTATGATTTGCCGACGGTACGAAGGTGGGACCCACAGGTGCTGCAGACCCGACAGGATCTGTCCCGCGAGACACGTGTCCTCGCGGGATTGGCTCGTTGCCATGCGTGCGGGGCCCTCCAGCTGCCACGGTACGCCGATCGCGACCGGTTCGCAGACGGACGGTTCGACCGGTCCAGATGAACCGTTCTGGATCGAACCGGTCCAGAACGATCGGATCAGATTTAATCTATCCTAGATCTAACGGCTGGATCTGATTTGAATCAGACGGCTGGAATCGAAGGGCGATTCATCTTCCTCTTCGACGAACCCTAAGCCTACTTTACAGATGAACGGCTCAATCGATCGAGGCTTGATTCGATCGATCGAGCCCTAAACGCTTATGCAATCATTAAATAAGACAATAAGAACGCTAAGAAATTAAGAGATGTGGAAGTACCTCAGACGAACGGCAGACATGGTGTGATGACCCACTTAAGTAGTAATAAGTGAAACTCTTAAACATCGAGGCGCCTTTTCAGATAATGGTGGAGTTCCTGATAAGAACTCCAAAGTTAAGCGTGCTCATGTGGGAGCACTCCCAAGATGGGTGACTTGCTGGAAAGTTATCTTCTGAGGGCAAAACCGTGAGGCCTTTCTGGCCAAAGCAGACAATATCTTAGTGCTTAAGAGTTTGGGCTGTTACAAATGGTATCAGAGCAAACCATAGGGTGTCAGATAGGAGCTAAGTGCCATACAGGGTAAAGTACCACTTCATGTGAGCAGCCGCTTGAACCCATGAAGGCTAAGGTGCTACATGGTTGTGGGTACCTCTTGTTCCTGTAGGGGTCACCTCTAGTCCTATCTACCCAATGGATGGTTCTTGGATCTGTATGTGGATACTGACGAGGACGTCAGTTACTTAAGTTAGGGAGATTGTGATGACCCACTAAGTAAAAATAAGTGAAACTCTTAAACATCGATGCGCCTTTTCAGATAATGGTGGAGTTCCTGATAAGAACTCCAAAGTTAAGCGTGCTCATGTGGGAGCACTCCCAAGATGGGTGACCTGCTGGGAAGTTATCTTCTGAGGGCAAAACTGTGAGGCCTTTTTGGCCAAAGCGGACAATACCTTGGTGCTTAAGAGTTTGGGCTGTTACACGTGGCTTGAGGTTGGTTTGCGAAGATCTCGAGTTTCTTTAAGATCTAGAGGTTGAAACCGAGAAGAATGGGGGCTCTAGTGGTATTATACCATCCCTAACGTGATTGCAAGCGGTGGCTTGATACGCTGGAGGAGGCGAAATCGTCGCGCGTCGATTCCTTCGACACGCGGAAGCTACGCTGAGAAGACGACCAGCCGCCGTCTGATCAAATGATCAGACGGCTGAGATCTCTCCGCTCTGTCTAACGATAATGAGGGATGGCGTTAAGGAAATTAACGGTGCGTTAAGCAAATTGACGGAATCCGTCAGTAATTAATATTAATTATTAAATTAGAAAAAAAAAATATATATATTAACCTTATTAATTAATTTTAAGAACTCAAATGTATCTAGAAAATTTCCAATAAATCACTCTTAGCTAATTGAAGGGTGAGGAACGCAACGGCGCACTCGGATTTTTATTTCGACGAGTATTTATTTATTTGAATTTTCAGGTATCTAAATATTATTAAAATATTTGACGAAAAATCAATGATTTCCAAATGCTTCCAAAATTTCACCCTTAGCTAATTTGGGTGTTCTAAATGCAATGACGAAGTCAGATTTTAAATTTGAGGTCTAGGTAAAAAGTCAATTTATTAGGGTTTGAGATTTTCTAGAATTTCTGATTTGACTCAGATGACTTTTGAGTTGACCTATGTTTTAGAGATGAGTTCTAAATTACTTAGTTAGTGACTTAGAATGTTAATTAAGACTTAGATTAGTCTTAATTGAGCCAAGTAACAACCTGGGTCGTTACAACTGTCCATTGCATTTAGTTTAGAACTGCTTAGTTAGTTGCGACGTGTTAGACTTCTTGTCTAACACGGGGTACTTTTGGGATCCGGAAATTTGCTAGATCCCGAGCAACTTGTGGATACAGGGCAAGAGGACTTATAGGAGATCTAGGAGGAGTACGTAGAGCCTTAATGGATCAGTCTTCCACCTTTTACTTACTGCTTTATTTTTAGTACTTCAGATAGACTTTACTTTGTATCTTTTAAATCAGTTTGTAATAATTCTGGATGCATTTTACTTTTCTTTTTTGAGATGAATGCTTACTACTACTTTGTGATAAATATATTCTGAATGTTTTGCTTTAGTTTCTGCACTCTGTTATATTACTATACTTAGTATTGTGATGTGATCAATATACTGGTGATGCTGATATAATGATAACATATATTAGATTCATATTTACCTCTTTAAATCCAATGTACGTGTTAGTCTAATACTTAAGACAAGTAATCTACTCTTATCTTAAGTATTGACTCTTGATCCTACTCTTAGGTTCGAGTCAGCAGCCTTCAGTGTGGCTTGGTCTTTTAGCCTATTCAAGGAGATGCTCGTTTCCCTGAGTGGCGTACCACTCCACCGCCTATCTGATATTGAGGTTGTACTTTTTTGTGCACGGCAACAGGGCGGGGCACTACACCCCCCTAGCTAATTTGTGGGTGAGTCCAATGGTGAACTCCATTTTTGATTCTGAAGTCTAAATAATTTAGACATTCTTGGAATTATCAAAAAACTAGGAAATATTGGAAATTACCAAACGATCTCCAAATCACATAAAAATTGAAATGGAGACTCCTAATACTATTATAAGACTAATGGAAAAATATTAGAGTCAATTAGGTCACTAATTGATGAGAAACAACACTAGGGTTGTTACACACATATCTTCAAATTATTGGTAATGCCACTTAAGCGTCATCTTTGAATGTCTAACGATTTCATTAGTTAACTTTAGTTTGCTAGTGTTTTACCTGTGCATGCATCTTTACTTTTATACTCTTATTATCCTAAGCTCATGAGTATGGTGCTTGGATATAACTCTGGTATTTAGTTAGTGACTGATTAGCAAAAGAATAATCCATTAGGTAGAGAGGAATACAAATTCCAATCGGACATCTTATGGAACTCTCTGATACCAATTGTAGCGTCCCACCCCCTGATCCATAGTATTACACTCAAGGGGAGGTGTGCCACTCTGGCAAATCCCTCACTTATCATTAGATTAGATAAGATCCACAATCCACGAATAAGGGAAGGAGGTGCACAGAAAAAATATAGGAGATCAGTCACTAAATCAACACAATCACAGAGTGTAGAAGCATATAAAAATAATAGTACATCCAGTTCACCATACATCAAACATAAATAAAATGAAATGAATAGCTCAGAAAATAATAGTGCAGAAAAGTAATCATGGTCATGGTACTAGTATTATTATAATATTTAATAAATAGTTTAAAAATGACTGAAAATAAATCTAGAGAGTCTCATTCTCACAAAAGCTGAAAGAAGATTAGGCAGTGTCTATCTCTCCTAGTTGATGCTCCTCCTCTAAATAAGGCTCCTCCTCTTCAGTATCCAACTTCTCAAACCTATCTGAATCTGAGATTATCAGTTTCATAATATCAGAACCCCAACCAATAAAAGAAAATCTTATTAGACAATTGTATAAGTATATTTTAAGCTGAATATTTTAAATGAATTATTAATGTCACCCTTTAATCTTATAACAAAAAGTGAACTAAAAGCATAGGAGCAATAAGCATACAAGGAATAGGATAAGTTATAAATATAGTATTTATAACTAAACAAAAAGTGAGGCAAATGCACACCTTAAGCAAACTAAGCAAGGAATGGGCATATACATATATATAATGTTGTAAGTAAAAGTACTGAAAGTAAAATCTAATTCTAAATATGCTGATGATTATATGACATATGCTGATTAAAAATAGTAAGTCTAAATATGGTACATATAGTAAGTAGTAAATTCTAGCATTCTATAAATATGTACAAGTGAGCAAGTAAGTAAAGAAATATAGCTGACTAAATAACATGCATTAATAATATAATAAAACAATAAATTGAAACTGAACAGGTATGTTAAAACTGCCATATCAGAAAATTGGATAATCAGGCCTAGACAGAAATTCCCATGGCCTTTCTGGGCTAGAGCAAACAGAACAGAACATAAAAACTGAGGAGGCAGTAAATACAAATGCAAAATATTTTTAGTTATTTTACTTTTGTTTCTGTGTACACATCCAGAAATAGCTGAGGAATCAAGCATGTTTACAAGACTATACGGGTTCTAATCTTAACACACACTTTTCAATGAGTAATGTTAAGCATCCTTATTACTCCTTATCCCTTTCCATTATGGTAAATGTGCTCCAGAACCTACCAGAATATACTAAACTCAAATCAATTATTATCCTAATTATTCTATGTTTTAATTTTATGCTCAAAGTTTTCTTACACGATATGTCCAAGCAATTAAGCACAAAATACAAGGACTGCGTAGCATGAATAAATCAAGTAGTAAGCAAGGAACTCTTCTAATATGGTGATATTGTTGTTGCCTAATTAAACTATTATAACTATTCTAAGTTACATAAGTTCAGGATCTCCAATTCTTACTATCAAGTGTAACTTAGAAGTCTGCCCTTGTAGGTTATAAATTATTAAAACTAGCTAGGTCCTAATATGATTAATCAATATCGATTATATAAGAAATCAGCATGACCTAATTATTGATTTTAGATGTCATAAACTATAAGCTGATCAAAATCTACTAAGCTAGATATTATAGATTAAATACCATAAGATTGGGCTTAATCACATAATCTCAAAGGTAAGACTTAACATCTATATTTCAATTTAAATGTGATATAATGATTATGGCAAATCCTATTATGCAAATCAAACTTAATAGGATAATTCTTCTATCCTGAATATAAGATTGAAAAACAACATAATCAAAATAAGTTGAAAAATTTAAAAACTAATAAAATCAAGGGTTCATTCATTGAAAGACCCTTATTTTTTAATGAAGAAAATCTAACCTATGATCTGGTCTTAGTCTTAAGAATAATCTTAATATGAGGTGTAAAGTCATAAGAAAAGACTTAGAAAAATTTTAAGAATTTTACAAATTTGACCTAATAGTTAATTTTACTCACTTAGATGATTCTAATATAGTTCTAATACTGATTTTAGTGATTTAAAAGATAATTTAGAGGTTAAGGACTTTAACCTAAATTTTGTGCAAAATAACTATTTTGTCCAAAAAGTTACTTTTTCATCCAGGGTTCCAAGTTAGAATTTCTTACTGCCAAATGATTCTTTACTGTTTAATATGAAGATAAACAGTAAATACACTCAATTTAGATAAGAAACGGGTCCTATAAGTCCAAACTAAGGTTTTTGACCTAAGAGGTATTTTAGTAATTAACTTATAATAGAGTCTAAACTTTTATGCAATTTATTGTTGGTTACTATTCAAGAAATCCATAGAGTTCAAGAACACTACATTCTGAGGTCAAATGGCTAAGTTATAGCTATTTCAATTTTTAAGGGCAATTCAGTAATTTTTAACGGTCAATGGGGGACAAAAACTGAACTTTTCTGTTTGGAGTCCAAATTCAGCACATTTTGTTTCTATAGCTTCCCTATAATATATTGAGTGTGTTGACAGGGAATAGACTCAATTTGGATTTCAAATAGTCAAGTTATAGCCTAACTAGGTTAGGGATATTTTGGTCCTTTTTGATTTTTTAAAATTTTAGATCCTAAATATTATTTTTGATTATTGATGACACTGAAATTCTAGGCTAGTTAGCATTTTAAATTTCTGGATTTGGAGTTGAATTGACCAAGTTATACTCAATTAAAGATAGGGGCATTTTAGTCATTTTTCAGGGTAAGTCCTAAATGTTACTTTTAAAATTAAACTCCAAATTGGGAAACTAGTACTTCTATAGTGTTGGGGCTGTTCTCCTGAGTATTTTAAGACTCATATTGACTATGTTTGGATAACTATGTTAAAAGTTATAAGAGTTTGTTTTGGTCATAAAATGTCATTACATTATATGTACCCCGAAACGAATTTTTGAATTACGCCATTTGATTCCTTTTATTTTTCTGAGTAAAATGAGATTTATATTTGCTATGTTCGAATGAGTATTTTTAAAGTTAATTTGAGGGTGAGGATCGCAACGACGAAGTTGGATTTTAATTCCGACGAGTACATAATTTTCTTTTTTTTAGTATTTAATTACATTAAAATATTCGATAAAATCTGACGACTTCCAAACACGTTCAAAACATCACCCCTAGCTAATTTGGGGGAGACGAGTGCAATAGCGAAGTCGAATTTTGATTTTGAGGTCAAACTAAATATCTCAATTTTCTAATTAATTAAATATTATTAAATATTTCAATTATTTGATTGAGCTCCTAATTGCTCCAAATATTCGGGGATTGGTTCTAATAACTAGATGAACTCAATGAAATGATAATTAAGATGCAATTAAGTTAAACTTAAGCTAAGTAACAACCTAAGGTTGTTACACTATCACAGCATGGAGAAGAGGCAAACCAGATGAAATCGACCAAAGCAACCATCCACCACTAGACCTCCAACCAAAGCAAAGATGAACTAAGAACTACTTTAAAAGCTAAAATTTATTTAGCATGAAAAAAATCACAACCTAAGAAATAGCAAGATAGACCACCCGATCTAGCCAAATCATAAAATGGGTTATCACGACAAATTAGAAACAACAAGCAAATAACTCCAGACACTCAGCAGCAAAGGAAAAGACTAGGGGAAGCCAAGAATTTAAGCAATAAAATAGACACTGAGAACCCAGACCAATGACAAGACCGATCAAGCATCAGTTGTGGGGACCTACAAGTTGGATCAATATAGCTAATCCAGCATTAGGTGCTCACTCTCTAGAATCATATCAGGGTTTAATATAACAATATATTTAGAGGTGTATAAAATACGTACTTCCACATTTATTGCAACATTCAGAAATATCAGAATAATAAAGAAAATATATTCATTATAAAGATAATAATTATTTTACAAAATTTGTTACACATTATGCAAAAATTTAAGGCTTTAAGAAAATCAACATCTAAGTTGCTCTATTATGCATTAGATCTGCCTCAAAGACATGATCTAGAGATTATTCCTGAACTGCCATATATATATATATATATATATATATATATGTGTGTGTGTGTGTGTGTGTGTGTGTGTGTGTGTGTGTGCGTGTGTGTGTGTGTGTATGTATGACAGGTCGAACCAAAAAAAAAGAAAATAAAATAAAATATTTAATCAGACACAAAGGCCTAAGTAAAGTTTGTAGGATATTAAAATTTGCATATAATATTAAGCGGCATGATTCTGCATGAGAAGTATATAAAAATAGAATGTGATATTTAAGTATGATATGCTTGCAAAATTGTCACAATTATGAATATAATATATATATTTAAGATATTTGCTCATTTTGAAATAAAAAATAGCATTATATAATATTTATTCTGTTGGATAAAGTTACAGAATAATCGAGGAGTTAGATACGTCTAGCTAATTATATGAGATGTGGGTAACTAACTAACTACATATTCTCCCTCAAATGCTACGTACAGTCTCCTTATTTCTCTAGATATCAGCGTGTCATAGCCTAACGTATTATTTGTACAAATCTAAGATCAACCTGAATGAACCCATGATATTAATTTCTAATCTTTTATTTCAAGTTCTAAGCACAAAATCAATTATAAATATATCAAAGTAGGTCAAAGCTTAATAGTGATGCAAATGCTGTAAATGAAATAATTCAATGATAAAAAAATATTCTTCATTTTATTTTAGTAAAAATATCAATATTAATATTATCTTGATTATTTATCTTTATATATTAAAAATAAGAATTTATTTTATTATTATTATAAGTAATATATATATATATATTAAATAAATAAAAAATTACTGAATTGAAAGTTGTATAAATTTATATATATATATATATATATATATATATATATATATATATATATATAACAGAGATGAAAGTTATAGAAATTAGAAAATATATACGTATAAAGAAAAAAAGAAAATGACAGAAATGAAAGTTGTATAAATTAAGAAATATATATATAGAAAAAAAAATGATAAAAATAAAAGTTGCATAAATTAGGAAATATATACATATATAGAAAAAAAAAGTGATAGAAATGAAAGTTGCATAAATTAGAAAATATATACATATATAGAAAAAAATAATAATAGAAATGAAAGTTGAAAAAATTAAGAAATATATACTTATATAAAAAAATGATAGAAATAAAAGTTACATAAATTAGAGAATATATACATATATAAAAAAAAGGACATAAATTCAAACTTGTAGAAATTAAGAAATATATACATGTATAGAAAAAAAATAACAGAAATAAAAGTTGCAAAAATTAGGAAATATATACATATATAGAAAAAAAAATAATATAAATGAAAGTTGTAGAAATTAGAAAATATATACATATAAAAAAAAGAAAATAGCAGAAATAAAAGTTTCATAAATTAAGAAATATATATATATATATATATATATATATATATATATATATATGAAAATATCATAATAACAGTAATAATATTAATATTAATAATAATAATAATGATATTATATTATTATTATTAAAAGAAGAAGAAGAAATGAAAAGAGTATAATATATTTCATTTATTTCTCATTTCTTACTCTATATTGTCGTTGATGATGCTTTACTGGAGGTCAGTGGGGGAAATCGGTGGTGGCCGAGGAAAAGAGGGAAGAAGTGGAGGGGAGAAGAGGAGTGGGGGAGGAGAACGAAGGGGATGAGAAAATGGGGGTGGGGGTATATTATAAACTTTTTTTAATTAATTTATTTATTAATATTTCTCTCTCCTCCATTATTTAGATGTGAATAAATTTGTCATCTTCTTCATAGATGCCTTAAGTGTTCAATTTGGCTTTCTCTTCCTCTTTCTTATGCTTCTTTCTCTCTCCTCTCTCTCTTCTAATTATTTTCCAGAAAATAACAAAACTTGACATAGAGGTGTATTTTAATGAGAAAACATACTCGTCTAAATTTTTTTCAATTTAGTGCAATATTTTATTTTTTATTAATTTTTGAAGATAAAAACTTTAAAAATTAATTATGGTCAATCAGGAGCTCTAAATTTGACAAAAAAATTTCTATAGCCTTTTTATAATATTTTTAATCCAACGGTACTAAAATTATAAATTTGGACTTATTTTTAGTTTTCCCAATTTACTAAATTTAAAAATTCAAAAATTAATTCATGAGTTTCGTTATCTAGATTGCTCCCAAATTTGAACATTGCGTTCACAAAAATATACTCTATCCAATATTATTTTTAGTTTTTTCTAATTTTAAAGTCACTCTGGGTCCTAATTTTTGAGTCAAGTTTAATCATAATTATCCTAATAACGATTTGGGTGATTACAAACTCTCCTTCTTAAAAATGATATTGTACTCGATATCACACAAACAAAACTTATTTATGGGAGAGAATAATACTTGACTTAGTGAACAGTATTGGGTAATTCTTCCCCATGAGTCTTTTCTTTCTCAAGTGGCTTCTTATTTTGATGAATTATTCAATTGTACCCTTACTATTGTGATGTGGCGACTCCGTAATTTTTGATTATCTGAACATAATTTTTTGAGTGGTTCTTCTTTGTAAGCTAGATCAGGTTGGAGGTTGATTGTAGGGATAGACATTTGCTGGAATGGTTTTTGTAGACACCTTCTTAATGAAGAAATGTGGAATACGTTGTAAACGGTAGAAAAATTGTCTGGTAGTTTAAGCTTATAAACGACGTCTTCAATTTTGGAAATTATTTCGAAGAGTCCAACGTATCTTGGACTTTACTTCCCTGTTAGGCCAAACCTATGAACTCCTCTTACCGAGCTTACCTTTAGATAAGCATAATCTCCTACTTGAAATTCTAGCATTCAATATTTAGCATCATGATATTTCTTTTATTGATCTTGAGCTGTATTAATCATGCTCTTTATCAAATGAATTTTATTATTAGTCTCCTCAACTAGATTAGACTCGTATAGCTGAACATATTCTACTTCAGTCCAGGCCAATGGCATGCTATATTTTTTTCCATACAGAGATTCAAATGTGGCCATTCTAATACATGACTGATAGTTATTGTTATATGCAAACTCCACTAATAGAAGCTGATCTTCCCAACTACTGCGGATGTCCAATATGCTTAATTGAAGAAGATCTTCAAGTACTTGGTTTACTTTCTCAGTTTGACCATCTGTTTGAGAGTGAAATGTTGTACTCATTGCTAATAATGTCCCCAAATCTTGATGTACTGCCTTCCAAAAATGGGATCTAAATCTGTAGTCATGATCCGAGATAATGGTTTTAGGGATTCTGTGAAGTTTGATTATTTCCTTAATATGTAACTTGGCTAGCTTTTTCACTGAATTTGTTTACTTAATCAGAAGGAAGTGTGCTGATTTTGTTAGATAATCTATAATTACCCAAATTGCATCTACTCTAGTATGGATTCTGGGCAATCCCATCATAAAGTCCATAGAAATATCTGACCATTTCCACTCTGAGATATCTAATGGATGTAATAGTTCGCCTGGCCTTTGATGTTCTATAACAACCCTAGGTTGTTACCCTGCTAATCTATAACTTAATTACTCCTTAATTTGATCTCATTGCTTTTAGAATATTAATCCAAGCCTATTCTGCAAATTTGAAAATCATTGGACTCCTCTAAGTCAAAGATGGCATTTTGATTAGTCTAGATGCCCTAGATTAGACCTAAAATATTTTGATCTCAGAATTAAAATCTAATTATATTTTTGAATTCCTCACCCCCAAATTAGTAGGGGGTGAAAGTTTAATGCAATTTGGAAATCATTTAGGCCATAATTCATACTTAATTAAAGTGGATTAATTGCATAAAAGGGTTCCTAATTTTTCTAAATTGTAAATATCCCTTTAAACTAAATTAACAGTTGGGATCTGCTGTGCGGACCGTGGGCGTTCCACTGCGGAGCCCGGGCGGCACAACAGTGGAGTTCCGTAAATCTAACCATCACACTAATGTAATGGATGGCTAGGATTTGATCTAGCGGAACCACGGATCTGCTGTTGGATGTGTCCCGTGAATTCTATGGCACGGATTCAATCGGATTCGATCGTTAGGATCAGGACCGTCGTACCTTTCTAATTGATCAATCATGAGGCTCCGAAGCCTTTTGCGACTGTGGAGCTTCGTCCCCACTCGCTCGCACGCCTGACAGAGATCCTCCCCGTACTGCCAACTGCCCCCCTTGTTTCCCACTCGTGCTTCCAGCTCAATAAGCCATTGGGGATCCTCCCTTTATGGCGAGGTGGCCCAATCAGGCCACGTGGCCCGACCGAGCTCAAATTGGAAATTCGAGGGCTTGTCCATGGCCCGAACTTTCGGGTCCTTCCTAGCCTGAGCTAACCCTCCGAAAACTTCCTTGGACTCGTCTGAGGCTATAAATAGCCACAACAATCCTCCCTTTGCTCCTTTGCTGCTCAATTGCCCTCAATTCTCCACTATCTTCTCTTCCGCCATTACCATATGTCCGAGCTTGCATAGGCAATCCAGAAGCTCTCGAACCACTGATAATAAGATCTTCTGAAGTTCAGGAGCATTTGCAGCATATGGAAGCTCATCTAAGGCCAGCCGAACTCTCGACCGATCACCCCAGGCTCAGCCAACGAACAGGTACCCCCACTTACCAGTTTTGAGCCAACGAGGCTCAGATCTTCCTTCTTTTGATACGTATAGCTAGGTATTGTCAATTCAAACTCAAGGCTATCGAAATTGCGCCTTGAGCTAGCCCCGATCCATTGAATCGATCGATCGGGCTAAGTTCTTAAGGAACACCTCGGGTGAGTAAGGTCCCGGCATTCCAGCCCACCTCAGGTCCTCAAACCAGGGGGCTTCGATACGCCTCACCTCCCCGATGGTGTAGGGATCGAGCCTTGGGTTTGGCGTGGCCTCTGTGGGGAGAATTGTCTCCCCATAGTAGCTTTGAGGTGAAGCCTCTCGGGTGAGTAAGGTCCGGGCTATCCCGACCACCTCACAAGGGGCTAAGGGGTTCCATCGAAGCGTCTTGGCCTACTGATGGGGTGAGGATAAATTAGTGGTCACGGCGTGGTCGAAGCACTCAGAATTTTGTCGCGGAAGCCAACCCTAATTCCCTGGGTATCGAGGAAGGAGAGTTGGGGATGATGGCACTGTGCGGGTCGGGTCAGCCCACGACCCGTGCAACACGACAGTGCCGGGTTCCTCGGGCCCCGGTCGACCTGCGAGGTTCGGCTAATGGGCCGAGCCCGTTTAAAATAAATCCGATTAATTTGATTTATTTTCCTTAAGGAAAATAATCCAGTTAATCCAATCATAGGAAAATATTTAAATAAATATACAGAATGCATTAATTGAATAACTTTCAATCCACTGATCCAAATCCTATGATATTATATACAAATTGATCA
Organism: Gastrodia elata; assembly: GCA_016760335.1. Classification (NCBI taxonomy): domain Eukaryota; kingdom Viridiplantae; phylum Streptophyta; class Magnoliopsida; order Asparagales; family Orchidaceae; genus Gastrodia; species Gastrodia elata. The sequence continues at coordinate 20,909,464 of CM028671.1, read as the reverse complement.
GAAAATCCTCAGGAATAAGAATATAAAATAATATTGAACATATAATGGTTAGATTTTCCATTCTTGCCTAATTATTGCAAATTTTGATTAGGATTGATTAGCATAACCACTTAACCAAATTAATTGTTTAGGATGCCATTTGTTTCCTTTTGATTAATAGAATGAATGTGCAAAGTGGTTCATTTTTTTGATTTCTATATTCTAACTTATGCCCTAAGCTTATTAAACCATGATTAATGAAAATTAGGGTTTCAAATATTTAGATCTTAGCAAACTCAGTCTCTGATTAATTATATGATAAAATGGAACTTATATGCCAAGTTATATTAAATTTTAATGGTTAGATTTGTAATTAGGTGCTAATCCTTTTGTATTGGTTTAGGATTTGATTAGCACTAATTATCTTTTGTTTTTATGATTTTTTCTATTATTATGCTTCATGATAATAAGTTAAATGTATTGAAGTCATGTATGCAAAATTATAATGTATAATTTGAATAAATCTAAATTTGAAGATCTTAAACATCTTAATTAAGAAGTCTTAAAACTTTGATGAAGCTATTAAGACTTGATCTAGGTCTAAGATTGCCACCAATAATATATATTTAATTCACTGATTTGAAATTTGATCTATAAATGAACACTTGATCTTAATTGGACATGAGTAGGGCTTAAACCCTAACTTGCTTAATTAAGATCCAAACTCTTAAATCTTAATTAAATGGGCATGATTATAAGATAATGCAATTAATATTATTCCACAATGCATCTGATTTGGTATTAATCTTAAACATTTTAATTAGATATGTTAAGGTTAATAATAAATCTATGTGATTGCTTAATCTGAATCTAAACTGTAGATCTTTGATTTTTCTCTTAAATAAGACTATTAGCATGAAAATATTTATAGAATTATATTGATTTCATAATGGATCTAACTCTAGTAACATACTTGATTTAAATCCCATAATCTTAAAATAAGTTATGGTCAGATGACTTAATCATCTGATCTTATCACTCTAAACTCAAATTATAAGTAAAAATTAAAATGTTAGCATTAAAATTATGAGTGTGAGATCTTAAGTATCTCAACATAAAGTTATCTTTGAAATATTTTAAAGACCTAAATTAAATATACATTGAGGTAGGAGAATTTGTATAACTCATTGAGATAAAAACTTAGATGATCCCTTAACCTTAGAAGTTGATCTTAACCCCTTATGGTAGGAATCACTTAAGATATTAGAATGATACCTCTCCTTATGGTAAAATCTATATTGAGTGACCCTTGATCACATTTTTTTGGAGCCTTATATAGGACTTTCCTATTTAGTATAGGAATTAATAGTCTTAATAAGCCCTTGATAATTAAATAGAGTTGCCTAAATCTGGATTATTAGTTGGGTATAGTAGAGTATACCCATAGTATTGGAATATTTCAGTAATATTCAGGAATATTTAAGTCACTCTAAGTAAGATTTATCTTTGGGCTATCCTATGGGTTTAGGCAGATACAATCTCACTTCAAGTAAATCAATTGATCATAAGAGTGTACTAAACAGGGACTCATTCCTTAGTTTGATCGAAATACAAATTGCCAGCGGGCGATGCCTCCTAGCAGGGACTGCTTCAATAGGTGTGGCTTAAATAAATTAAGTAATTAGAGTCACTTTCTTTAAGACACTGAGTGTGATTATGAGTTGGGCATATTAATAACTTTGCTTGAGATACAAATTGTGAATGTGCGATGCCTCCTATCGAAGACCGCTTCGTTAGGGTGGCTTGATCCAATTAAGTGTTAAGAACCACCTTTCTTGCAAACGTGCTAAATATGTGTATACAATCATCCCATCTAATGATTTTAAGTAAACCTTCAACTTTAACCAATTATTGTTCTATAAGCTAGGAGTTAGAATCCTTTTAATAGTATTCTGCATAGTGGAGACCTTGAATTCATCATCGGTATTCAAAGTTTTTATGGATTTTGGGATTTTCCTCATATAGAATAGCAGCATGGGCATAAACATGAGCATGAGTATGATGAATGATTCATTGGTGAGTATGACTATCAGTGACGAATTATGGATTACAGAATGTTGCATATATTGACTGGGAAATTTCTAGATGTATTGGCATCACCGTACTGACTTCCCAACTGGGTGTATGTATACATGGACCGTACGACTCATAATATTTCAATGATAGTTCTGTTACATATCTGTAGCATACCATGTTGTTGAATATTTAGATGCATTATCCCGGTGACATACAGTACATCATTGGACATTTTTACCTTGGTTTCTGAGCATTTGATATTTCACTTACTTTCAGCATTTAGCTTTCAGTTCCTTTTTACCTTGTTTAGTCTTTATATTTTTCAATGGTTCAGTGTTTTACTGCTTTTATACAGTTTTGTTTACTTTACTATTTATGAGTATTTACTTTAGTACTACTTCGTTTAGTTGTGTGTGTTAGACTTCTTGTCTAACACGAGGTACTTTTGGGATCCGGCAATTTGCTAGATCCTGGGTAGCCTGTTAAGGTAGGACCGAAGGACTTACAGGAGATCTAGGAGGAGTACGTGGAGCCTTAGTGGACCTATCTTCTACCTTTTACTTTACTGCTTTAGTGCTTCGGATAGACTTTACTTTTGTGTCATTTAAATCAGTTTGTAATAATCTGGATGTATTTTACTTTTCTTTTCTGAGATGAATATTTACTACTGCTCCATAATGAATGTATTCTGGATGTTTTGCTTTAGCTTCTGCACTCTGTTATTCTACTATTGCACTTAGTATTGTGATGTGATCAACATATTGGAAATGCTGATATATTGATAACGTATATTGGATTCATATTTATCTCTTTAAATCCAATGTACGTATCCGTCTAATACTTAAGGCAAGTATCATATACTTGTCTTAATTATTGACTCTCGATCCTACTCTTGGGTTTGAGTCAGCAACCCTTCAGTGTGGCTAGTTTTAGTTAGCCTATTCGGGAAGATGGGTTATGCTTATTTTCTTGAGTGGCGCACCGCTCCGCCGCCGATCTGATTATAATTGTAACCTTTGCGCACGGCGACGGGGTGGGGCACTACAGATGGTATTAGAGAAGTATTATAAAGTGTCAGATAAGGAGTTTTGTTCCTATCTACTTTATGATCTGTTTACTGTTTCAGGTCAATATCAAGTTACTAAGTAAAAATCAAACATCCAAAAGTTCATCAAGTTACCTCAGAAATGAAAGAGTTGATTATGTATAGAATGATGACATCCTAAGAATATATCACACAGAATAATTTGATTGAAACTATGAATTTTTAATACCAAAAAGGACATCTTAGGACTTGAACAAACTTTGATAATAATGATAAAATATGAATGAAATACTTATAAGTTGAGTTATTTTAGGAATGGAACACTCGCAGTCAGCATTTTGGTTCTACCTTAGGAGGTTTGATGACTACTGAGTAGATGACCTTCTAGATGGCCAGATCTACGGAAGGGTCATCGATGGAGTGTCACCTCGAGGAGTTGAGGTGCTAGATAAAATCCTTATCAAATCATCCATCGGGGGCACCAGTCTTTCAGCACTTGGCAGAGAATGGTTGGATCGTGTTACTACCACACTTTGAGAGACAGCATGTCCGGAGGAGCATCATCTGGAGATCGTAGAGATCCTACTGAGGGGATCAGTGAGTCATTGGTAGTATTGGGTTTATAGGATATTAGCTCGGAGGAGCCATATTGTCACATATGATGCCTTTTGCACTGCCTTTTAGGTCAAATATTGTAACTAGATTTCAGGGATCTTATTATGTCATTTTCTTTATCTCAGTTATATATTTTGTGGATCCATGTATCTTCTCTTTTGAGAAAGAAACGAATACATGAAAGCATAGTAAAATTTTATGTTTTTGAATCCATACTTGCATTTACAGTCATGAATCCTAGATCTCTATCTGCTCCTACTCCGATAAAGAATACGATCTCGTCATCAGACGGACCCGAAGGATCAAACCCCATTGCTAGTCTTGTAAAAGCCTTAATAGAAAGTAATGCACAACAAGTGCAAGAAAAATGCACTTTGATTCTCTCTGTTAGACAACAACCTGCACCCCCATCAGGGTCCTCACACTTTACTGGCGATGGTATCCTTTACAGCTTCCTTCACCTCAGGACCCCCAATTCAATGGATCCTTAAATCCAATGGACATAGTAAACTGGCTCAAGATTGCTGAGAAGAACCTAGCTAGTATCAAGTGCCCTAACTCTGAAGCCATCCATTTGGTTACTCACCTATTCCAAGAAGAAGCCGAATATTGGTGGGAGAATGAACAAAACAATAAGTTCGCTGACTATGAAATAGAGGATATTCCATGGGATATGTTTTTGGGAGCATTCTGTGAAGCGTTCATACCCGCATCATCTCAAGCAATCCTGGAGGATGAGCTCCTCCATCTCACTCAAGGCAGCAATTCAATGTTCGACTATGAACAGGAATTTCGGAGATTGTCATGCTTCATTCTGGATCTAGTAAGGACAGAAGCGTCTATATGCCATCATTTCTTAAAGGGGTTAAGAGACTTTATTAAAGCCCACTTAGTCTCCCATCAGATCAAGACACTGACTGAATTAATCGAAGCTACCCATTTTTACAAGAAGGATTCTAAGGTCAACTGAACTGAAAGAGGAAGGCAATAGTTATGCAACCAAGGAAAGTGCATTTTGGTCCTCATAAGATGGCAAAAGTCTATAACATGGAGACTAAATAATCCCAGTCTTAGAACCTAGAGTGCAAACAATTGCATCTATATGGAAAATGCTACCACTTCGGTGGTGTATGTTTTACTTATGGTCGAAGCGGCCACCGTTATTTCGACTATGATGCTAAGAACACAATCAACGGAGTGCTCATCAATCACTCCCATCATAAGTAAGCATTTCGTGTACAACCAAGGAACAGCCTAGAGCCTGCTCCTGCTATAATAACAGCTTCTACAGCAATCGTACCGACACAAAAGCCGAACCAAGATTATCAGGGTCAAAGGCCTCAGAACAAGCGACCCACAGTACCTGCAAGGGTATATATGTTAACTCCTGCCTTTGCCCATGAGGACAACGATGTGGTCTCAGGTATGCCTTAAATTAATTCTTATTCAGTCATTTCTATTTCACTATTCGATATTTTCAGTTTTAGTAATAAAGACCTTAACATAATCATTATAATAGGCACCTTGATGATAAAGGACAAATCTTGTAGCATCCTTTTCGATACGGGAGCGAGTTATTTATTCGTATCAGAAAGTTGGGCTAAGAATCTTAAGCTACCATCTTATCGCTTAGCAAACTCATTAAGCATCGGGTTACTTTCCGGAGCTCGTATGCAATCCCAACAGTTTTGCAAGTTAAATATCCCTATTGGTAAATAAATATATGAGGCCAAATTGATCATCTTGCCAATTGCAAATTTTGATATAATCCTGGGCATGAACTGGCTAAGCCAGCATGGTGCTTCAATTAATTGCCAAAAGAAGAATATCACTTTGGGCAATGGAAATCTGTCGCAATCTTTCATTGGCAAATTTAGTACGCAAGTGTCGCTAATTAACGCGTTGAAGGCAGAAAGGTTAGTTAAAAAGGGCTGCGATGCATATCTCGTAATAATGTTGGGAGAAAAGAAAGAAGTCGTGCCCCTATCAGAGAATCGAATCATTCGTGAATTTCCTGACATTTTTCCCAAAGACCTACCTGGTCTTCCTCCAGTTAGAGAGGTAGAGTACGTAATTGAATTGATTCCCAGAACTCAGTTGCTGTCAAAAGTTCTGTATCGCATGGTGCCTAAGGAGCTTCAAGAATTGAACAAACAACTTCAAGAACGATTGGAAAAAGGTCTTATTCGTCCAATTTCATCCCCTTAGGGAGCGCCAATTTTATTCATGAAGAAGAAAGATGGATCGATGATAATGTGCCTCGATTATAGGGAACTAAATAAGGTAACTATTAAGAATAAAAACCCTTTACCTCGTATCGATGACCTATTTGATCAGCTATCTAGAGCTAAAGTTTTCTCAAAGATAGACTTGCGATCTGGATATCACCAATTACGAGTTAAAAGATCCAGATATAGAGAAGATAGCGTTTAGAACCTGCTATGGACATTATGAAGTTTTGGTGATGTCCTTTGGCTTAACAAATACATCATCCATTTTTATGGATTTAATGCAGCGCATGTTGAAAGACTATTTGGATAAATTCCTCATCGTCTTCATCGATAATATTCTGATTTATTTGAAGAGTAAAATAGATCACGAGAACCATCTGCGATTAGTACTAGAAAAGCTTCGAAGCCATGAGCTATATGCTAAGTATTCCAAAAGCAAATTTTGGCTTCACTCAGTCACTTTTCTAGGTCATGTCGTTGACTCTCAAGGAATCAAAGTCAATCAAAATAAAGTGAGCGTAGTCCAAGATTGGTCACAACCACAATCCGTGACTGATATCAGAAGTTTTCTAGGACTAGCAGGCTACTATAGAAAATTTGTCAAGGGCTTCTCACAAATTGCGTCTCCTCTCACAAAGTTGATGCAAAAAGCAGTACCGTTTGTCTGGAGTCCAGAGTGTGAGAAAGCATTCGAATCATTAAAAGATGTTCTTTCCTCTGCACCAGTTCTAGCCTTACCTAAAGAAGGTCTTAACTGCCAAGTCTATACCGATGCATCTGGTATAGGTTTGGAATGTGTGCTGAAGCAGGAAGGAAAAGTTATAACCTATGCATCTTGTCAGTTAAAACTACATGAAAAGAACTATGCTGTCCATGATCTCGAATTAGCAGCCGTAGTCTTTGCTTTGAAAATCTGGCATCATTATCTTTATGGCGTTAAATATTCCATATTCACTGATCATCAGAGCTTAAAGTACATTTTCACCCAGCGTGAGTTAAATTACCAATAGCAAAGATGACTTGAGTTAACAAGTGATTATGATTTAAGCATCCATTATCATTTAGGAAAACCAAACATTGTAGTAGATGCACTTAGTCATAATGCTACTCTATCTTCCATGATATCATCAAGTTCATTAGAAGAAGAATTTCAAAAGCTCAAAATCAGGCCAGTACATGGTGCTATGTTGAGCACACTGATATCCATGAGTTCAGTTGAACCCACATTCTATCGTGACGTCTCCATCTCCCAAACCAAGGGTGAAGATTATCTGAAGTTTAAAGTAGACATTGAAAGTGGCCATCCCTTTGATCTTCAGCTTTGAGGTAATGTAATATATCAAGGAGACCGCCTATGGATTCCTAAATCCATGCATCAAGAGATTCTAGTAGAAGGTAACAATTCTGGTTACCAAGTACAACCTCGCAGTACCAAGATATATCAATACCTAAGTAAATTATTCTGGTGGCCTGGAATGAAGAAAGACGTGGTTGAATTTATAGTAAAGTGTCATGCTTGCAAGTTAATTAAAGCTGAACACCAAAAGTTTAGAGGACTTCTTCAACCTCTAGCAATTCTTGAATGGAAGTGGTTCGATATTTCAATGGATTTCATTATGGGTTTACCTAAATCCAGATCCGGTGCAGATTCAATCTGGGTCATTCTCGATCGACTGACCAAATTATCACATTTCATTCCTATGCTTCAAACTGATTCTGTGGAGAAATTAGCAAAGTTGTATATCAAGGAAATTATCATGCTCCATGGAATTCCCAGATCTATCGTATCTGATCGAGATAGCCGTTTCACTTCCATATTCTAGCAAGCAGTGCATCAATACTTGGGAATTACTCTAGCCATGAGCACCGCTTTTCATCCTCAAACAAATGGTCAAATTGAAAGAGTCAATCAAGTCTTGGAAGATCTTCTTCATCTCTGTATTCTGGATTTTGGAGGCTTCTGGGAAGATCATATTCCTCTCGTAGAGTTTGCATACAACAATAGTTTTCATACAAGTATTGGCATGGCTCCATATAAAGCTATGTATGGCAGGAAATGCAGTACTCCTTTAGCATTGTCTGAAATATGTAGTGTTCAGTTATATGGTTCAGAATTAGTTGAAGAAACTAATCATAAGATTTAGCTAGTCCAACAAAGAATCAAAGTAGCTCAAGATTGCTAGAGCAAGTATCATGATGCTCATCATCGTACTCTAGAATTGGATATTGGAAATTTATCTTAAAGTCAGTCCGATGAAAGGCATGTACCATTTTGGTGTAGCTGGGAAGCTAAGTCCCCGCTGCGTCGGACCATTTGAAATCCTAGAGAAGATTAATTCTGCAGGTTATTGATTGCAGCTTCCTAAAGATTTCCTTGCAGTCTATAATGTATTCGACATCTCCTCTCTGTGGAGATGTCTTCGCAACCCATCTCATCTAATTCAACTTCCAGCAGTATCTCTTCAGCTGGATCTTTCTTATGTGGAGGAGCCAATTAAGATCTTAGCTTATGATCAAAAGTAGCATAGAAATCGCTCAATCCCAATGGTAAAGGTTCAGTAGAGAAATTGCTCTTTAGAATAATTTACTTGGAAGAAAGAGGCGGATATGAAAAGAAAGTATCCCAGTCTCTATAAAGTTTCAGGTACTAGTTAACTTCTGAATTATATTTTTATTCTTCAAATTTCTGCATGGTTGTCATCTCTCTAGAGATGATGTCGATGACGACATCATTCTTAAGTGGGGGAGTTTGTTGTAACAACCCTAGGTTGTTACTCTGCTAATCTATAGCTTAATTACTCCTTAATTTTGATCTCATTATTTTTAGAATATTAATCCAAGCCTTTTCTGCAAATTTGAAATCCATTGGACTCCTCTAAGACAAAGATGACATTTTGATTAGTCTAGATACCCTAGATTAGGCATAAAATATTTTGATCTCAGAATTAAAATCTGATTATATTTTTGAATTCCTCACCCCAAAATTAGCAACGGGTGAAATTTTAGTGCAATTTCAAAATTATTTAGGCCATAATTCACATTTAATTAAAGTGGATTAATTGCATAAAAGGGTTCCTAATTTTTCTAAATTGAAAATATACCTTTAAACTGAATTAACAGCCGGGATCTGCTGTGCGGAACGCGGGCGATCCGCTGCGGAGCCCAGGTCACGCGATAGCGGAGTCCCGCAAATCTAACAGTCGCACTTATCTAATGAACGGCTAGGATTAGATCCAGCGGAACCACGGATCTGCCGTTGGATGCGTCCCGTGAATCCTTCGGTGGTGATTCAATCAGATTCAAACCTTAGGATCCGGAGGATCAGGACCGTCGTGCCTTTCTGATTGATCAATCAGACGGCTCCAGACCCTCCTGCGACTGTGGAGCTTTGTCCCCACTCGCTCGCACAGCCGACCAAGATCCTCCCCATACTGCCAGCTGCCCTCCTTGTCTCCCACTCGCGCCTCCAACTCAGCAAGCCGTTGGGGATCCTCCCGTTATGGCGAGGTGCCCCAATTGGGCCTCGTGGCCTGGTCGAGCTCAAATTGGAAATTCAAGAGCTCAGACATGGCCTGACCTTTCGGTTCCTCTCCAGCTTGAGCCAACCCTCTGGAAACTTCCCTGGACTCGTCTGAGGCTATAAATAGCCTCAGTAATCCTCCCTTTGCTCCTTTGCTGCTCAATTGCCCTAAATTCTCCATGGTCTTCTCTTCCGCCATTATCAACTATCCGAGCTTGCATATGCAATCCAGAAGCTCTCGAACCGCTGATAGTAGGCTCTCCTGAAGTTAAGGATCCTTTGCAGCGTCTAGAAGCTCAGCTAAGGCTAGTCGAACCCTCAATCGATCACCCCGAGCTCAACCGATGAACCAGGTACCCCCACTTGCCGATTTCGAGCTAATGAGGCTTGGATCTTTCTTCTATTAATGCGTATACCTTGGTATTGTCGATTTGAATGCAAGGCTATCAAAATTATGCCTTGAGCTAGCCCCGATCGATCGAACCGATCGATCGGGCTAAGTCCTTAAGGAACGCCTCGGGTGAGTAAGGTCCCGGCATTCCAGCCCACCTTAGGTCCTCAGACTAGGGAGCTTCGATCCGCCTCATTTCCCCGATGGTGTAGGGATCTAGCCCTGGGTCTGGCATGGCCTCTGTGGGGAGAATTGTCTCCCCATAGTAGCTCTGATGCGAAGCCTCTCGGGTTAGAAAGGTCCTGGCTACCCTGACCACCTCACAGGGGGCTAAGGGGTTCAATCGAAGTGTCTTGGCCTACTGATGGGGTGTGGATCAATTATGGGTCATGGCATGGTCGAAGCACTCAAAATTTTGCCACGAAAGCCAACCCTAATTCCCTGGGTATCGGGGAAGGAGGGTTGGAGATGATGGCACTGTGCGGGCCGGGTTAGCTCATGACCCGCGCTGCGCGACAGTGCCGGGTTCCTCGAGCCGCGGTAGACCTGCGCGGTTCAGCTAATGTTCCGAGCCCGTTTAAAATAAATCCGATTAATTTGATTTATTTTTCTTAAGGAAAATAATCCAATTAACCCAATCATAGGAAAATATTTAAATAAAAATACAGAATGTATTAATTGAATAACTTTTAATCCACTAGTCCAAACCAAATAATATTATATATTAAATTGATCAAAAAATCTTCAAGAATAAGAATATAAAATAATATTGAACATCTAATGATTAGATTTTCCATTCTTGCCTAATTATTGCAGATCTTGATTATAGTTGATTAACATAACCACTTAACCAAATTAAATGTTTAGGTGCCATTAGTTTCCTTTTGATTAATAGAATGAATGTGCAAAGTGGTTTATTTTTCTGGTCTCTGTATTTTAACTTATGCCCTGAGCTTATTAAACTATGATTAGTGAAAATTAGGGTTTCAAATCTTTGGATCTTAGCAAACTCAATCTCTAATTAATTATATGATAAAATGGAACTTCTATGCCAAGTTGTATGAAATTCTAATGGTTGGATTTATAATTAGGTGCTAATCCTTTTGCATTGGTTTAGGGTTTGATTAGCACTAATTATCTTCTATTCTTATGAATATTTCTATTATTATGCTTCATGATAGTAAGTTGGATGTGTTGAAGCCATGTCTACAAAATTATAATGCATAATTTGAATAAACAAAAATTTAAAGATCTTAAACATCTTAATTAAGAGTCTTAAGACTTTGATAAAACTATTAAGACTTGATCAAGATCTAAGATTGCCACCAATAATACATACTTAATTTACTGATTTGACATTTGATTTATAAATGAATACTTAATCTTAATTGGACATGAGTAGGGGTTAAACCCTAACTTGCTTAATTAAGATCCAAACTCTTAAACCTTAATTAAATGGACATGATTATAAGATAATGTAATTGACATTATTCCAACAATGCATCTGATTTGGTATTGATCTTAAACATTTTAATTAGACATGTTAAGGTTAATAATAAATTTATGTGATTGGTTAATCTGAATCTAAACTTTAAATCTTTAATTTTTCTCTTAAATAAGACTATTAGCATGAAAAGATTTATAGAATTATATTGATTCCATAATTGATCTACCTCTAATAATATACTTGATTTAAATCCCATAATCTTAGAATACGTTATGATCAGATGACTTAATCATTCGATCTTATCACTCTAAACCCAATGACAAGTAAAAACTAGAATATTAGCATTAGAATTAAGAGTGTGAGATCTTAAGTATCTCAACATAAGATCATCTCTAAAATATTTTAAAGACCAAAATCAAATATATATTGTGGTAGGAGAATTTGCATAACTCATTGAGATAGAAACTTAGATGATCCCTTAACCTTAGAAGCTGATCTTAACCCCTCCTAGTAGGAATCACTTAAGATATTAGAATAATACCTCTCCTTATGGTAGAATCTATATTGAGTGATCCTTGATCATATTTTCTTAGAGCCGTGTATAGGACTTACCTATTTAGTATAGGAATTAATAGTCTTCATAAACCCTTGATGATTAAACAGAGTTGTGTAAATCTAGATTATTAGTTGGGTATAGTAGAGTATACCCATAGTACAGGAGTATTTTAGTAATATTCAGGAATAGTTGAGTCACTCTAAGTAAGATTTATCTTTCAGTTATCCTGCGGGTTTAGGCGAATACAACCTCGCTTAGAGTAAATCCTTAGTTTGATTGAAATACAAATCGCTAACGGGCGATGCTTCCTAGCGAAGACCGCTTCAATAATAAACTAAGTAATTAGAATTACATTCTTTAAGACACTGAGTGTGATTGTGAGTTGGACATCTTAAAAACTTAGCTTGAGATACAAATTGCCAACGGGCGATGCCTCCTATCGAAGACCACTTCGTTAGGGTGGCTTAATCAAACTAAGTGTTAAGAACTTCATTTCTTGCAAATATGCTAAATATGTGTATACAGTCATCCCATTTAATGATTTTAAGTAAATCTTCAACTTTAATCAATTATTGTTCTAGAAGATAGGAGTCAGAATCCTTTTAGCAAGATTCTACATAATAGAGACCTTGAATTTATCATCGGTATTCAAAGTTTGTATGGATTTCAGGATTTTTCTCATATAGAATAGCAGCATGGGCATAAACATGAGCATGAGTACGATGGATGATTCATTAATGATGTATGAGTATCAATAACGAATTAGGGGTTATGGAATATTGCATACATTGATTGGGAAATTTTAAGATGCATCGGCATCACCGTACTGACTTCCCAACTGGGTGTATATATACATGGACCGTACGACTCATAATATTTCAGTGATAGTTCTGTTACATATCTGTAGCATACCATGTTGTGGCATATTTAGATGCATTATCCCGGTGACATATAGTACATCATTGGACATTTTCAACTTGGTTTCTGAGCATTTGATGTTTCACTTACTTTCAGCATTTAGCTTTCAGTTCCTTTTTACCTTGTTTAGTCTTTATGTTTTTCAATGGTTCAGTGTTTTACTGCTTTTGTACAGTTTTGTTTACTTTATTATTTATGAGTATTTACATTAATACTGCTTAGTTTAGTTGCATGTGTTAGACTTCTTGTCTAATATGGGATATTTTTGGGATCTGACAATTTGCTAGATCCTGAGCAGCTTGTTGAGGCAGGACCGGAGGACTTATAGGAGATCTAGGAGGAGTACATCAAGCCTTAGTGGACCTGTCTTCTACATTTTACTTTACTGCTTTAGTGCTTCAGATAGACCTTACTTTTGTGTCATTTAAATCAGTTTGTAATAATTCTGGATGTATTTTACTTTTCTTTTCTGAGACGAATGTTTACTACTGCTCTATGATGAATGTATTCTGGATGTTTTGCTTTAGCTTCTGCACTCTATTATTATACTATTATACTTAGTATTGTGATGTGATCAGCATACTGGAAATACTAATATATTGATAACATATATTGAATTCATATTTACCTCTTTAAATCCAATGTACGTATCTGTCTAATACTTAAGGCAAGTATCCTATACTTATCTTAAGTATTGACTCTCAATCCTACTCTTGGGTTTGAGTCAGCAGCCCTTCAGTGTGGCTAATTTTAGTTAGCCTATTTGGGAAGATAGGTTATGCTTATTTTCCCGAGTGGCGCACCGCTCCGCCGCCGATCTGATTATTTGCGCGCGGCAATGGGGCGGGGCGCTACATGTTCTCCCTTTACTAAACTCTAAACATGACATTTAGCAACATATTTAGCTATGTCTTTCTTTAGTCCAGGCTACCAAAATGTCTCTTTCAGATCCTTTTACATTTTATTATTTCCAGGGTGAATTGTGTATCCTGAGCTGTGAGTTTCGGTTAGAATTTAATCCCAAATGTATGAATCATTTGTAATCCAAATCCTTTTTCCATGATAAATATAAACTTGTTTTTGCAAATATAAATTTTTTATGCGACCATTTTCGATGTCTGCAATATCCCTTATTATTCTCTTGGGCAATTGTTATATGATGTATGAATGTAGGCTCTGCAATATTATTTTCTAGTGAATTATTTAACTGCTTTCCATTAATATATTTTATATCTAACTTTCTAAATTCTTCTATTAATGGACTTACCATTATAGCATTTAGGTCTACTTTTCTGCTGAGGGTATCAACTGCGACATTAGCTTTACCAAGATGAAATTGGATGTCTAAGTTGTAGTTGCTGATTAATTCCAACCATTGCCTTTGTTGATACTTTAACTCTTTCTGAGTGAAAATATATTTTAAACTTCTATGATCGATAAAAATTGCACATCTTACTCCATATAGGTGGTGCCTCCATATTTTTAAGGCAAACACTTCCGCTGCCAATTCTAAGTCATGCAATTGGTAGTTCATTTCATGAATCTTTAATTGCCTAGATGCATATGCTACTACCTTCTTCTCTTGCATGAGAACACATCCAAGCCCTACTATAGACGCATTAGTATAAACTTCACAATTTATTGTCTGTTGTGGTAGAGTTAGTACTGGGGTGATTATTAATGCTTATTTTAACTGCTGAAAAGATTCCTCACATTGCTGAATCCAAATGAATGGAACTGCTTTCAGTGTTAATTTGGTTAAAGGTATAGCTATTTACAAAAATTCCTTAATAAAATTTTGATAATATCGGCTAAATTGAGAAAACTCCGAATATTTGTCTCGGTCTTTGGTTGGGGTCATTTATGAATGGCACTTATCTTTTTTTGATCAACCTTGATACCTTTGGCATGCACTACATGGCCTAAGAAAGCTATAGAATCCAACTAAAATTCACATTTAGAATATTTAGCATAAAGCTGATGATGCCTTAGTGTTTCTAGAATGGCACTTAGATGACTTTTGTATTCTTCCTTGCTCTCAGAATAAATTAGAATATCATCAATGAATACAATTACAAACTTATCCTAATACGATCTAAGAATTCTTAGCATTAAGTCCATAAATATGGACAGAGCATTGGTTAGACCAAATGACTTTCCATGAACTCATAATACTTGTAGCAAGTTCAAAATACTGTTTTCTAAATATCTTCTTCTTTGACTCTTAATTGATGTTAACTTGATCTTAGATCCATCTTGGAAAATATCTTAACTCTAGCTAATTTGTCAAATAGAACATTAATATGTGGTAGATGGTACTTATTTTTAATGGTTACCTTGTCGAGCCATGATAATCTATGCACATTCACATCGAACCGTCTTTCTTCTTTATAAAGAGAACTGGGGTTCCGTTGGTGACATGCTTTGTCGAATAAAACCTTTATTCATCAGCTCTTGTAGTTGTTCACTTAACTCTTGCAGTTCTTTGGGTGCCATGCGGTAAGGTGCCTTTAGTATTGGTTGAGTGCCAGAAATTAACTCAATTGAAATTTTGATTTCTCTTACTGGTGGTAATTCAGGCAATTCTTCAGGGAATACATCTTCAAACTCTTTTACAATTTGAGTGTCTGCTAAAGGAATTTCTTCCATCTTTTACCCCATTATTGTTACTAAGTATGCCTTACATCGCTTTCAAATTAATTTATCTTATTGTGAAGCATTGATTAAAGATGCTGAAATGCCTAATTTTCCCATAAATATTTTTGGCTTGCTCCTATCTTTGATAATGACATTCTTTCTTTGATAATCAATCATAACTTTATGATTGCTGAGCCAATTTATCCTTATAATGATGTCAAAATTTACTATAGACAGTACAATTGGGTTTGCTTCATATGCCTTGCTATTAATTGGTATATTACAGTCGCAACATTTTTGTGCACTCATGAGGGCAACCAGATGGTAACCTGACATTCAAGACTTTTACTAAGTTGTAATATGGTAGTTCAAGAGTTTTAGCAAATCTTTCTGAAATGAATGAGTGGCTTGCACCAGTGTCAAATATTGTGCCACAAAATTTATCATTAAAATGTAAGGTGCCTAAGGTCTAAAATGAAAGATAATACATGCTTTTTTTGAATATAATATGAAAGATATTTATAAGAAAAAGAATGTGGTATCTAATACCACTTTTTTATCTTCTAAGGCTATAACTAAGGTGAAGGTATACATCCTTGCATGTGGAGTTTATTGGGAGCAATTGGTCTTCCCCTTTGATTAGCAGCTGTTGCTTTAGGAGCAATGGGTGGACCTCTCTTTTGCATTGGAGAAACTATAGGTACATGAGCTGGTCTGGCTGCTGGCGTGAGTTATTGACCTCCAGTTGGTATGGGTGCTTGCTATTGTATATGAGAAGGATGAGTGATCCACAAATTGTCCACTGTACGGGTTGCTTGACATTGCCAAAAGTTGTGACCAAGCCATCCACACGTATAATATATTCTGCTCCTGTGGTAACAATTACCGTAAGGATGCTGTCGGTTGCATTTTTCAGTAGGTATTTGCTGAACTATTTGATAAACCCTAGCTTGAGGCGATCTTGGGCTTTTATATTCAATTTATTGTACATGTGCAGATGGGGGTTTTTTTCTTTGTTCTTTAACTTATTCTTATTCCCATGTTCTAATATAGGTTTTGAAAATTCTTACTTTCTATATTTTCCTTTTATTTATTCTGAGATTCCAATTGCATGAATAATGGCTTATACACTTTTATGCTAATTTTCTCCCAATCTTGCTCTGATACCAACTATGGCGACTCACTGCTAGGTCAGCATAGCTAATTGAGTGTTAGGTGCTCGCTCCCTAGGATCATATCGGGGTTTAATATAATAGTGTATTTAAAGATGTATTAATACACACTTCCACATTCATTGAAACATTCAAAAATATCAAAATAATAAAGAAAATATATTTATTATAAATATAATAATTATCTTATAAAATCTATTACACACTAAGCAAAATTTTAAGACTTGAAGAAAATCAGCATCTAAGTTGCTCCATCATTCATCTGCTTTGCGTCAAAGACTTGATCCATAAATTGTTTCTAAATTGCCATATATATATATATATATATATTCCTTCAACCTTCTATTGAATACTGGAATTTTGCTTCCAAAAAGTTTTTATGTCTTTATGGGATTGGATAAGGGAAGATTTAGCTTTAGAAAGAGCAATCTTATTGTTTCAATATTAGCGATTAGATTATGCTCATTATATATATATATATATATATATATATATATATTCTAATTTTTTTAAAGTTTAAAATCTTTGCTTAGTGTGTAATAGATTTTGTAAAATAATTATTATCTTTATAATGAATATACTTCATTTATTATTCTGATATTTCTAAATGTTGCAATAAATGAGAAAGTGTGTATTTTTTACGCATTTAAAAATACTGTTATACTAAACCCCAATCTGATCTTGAGTAGTGAGCACCTAACGCTGGATTAGCTATGTTGACCCAGCGGCGGGTCACCACAGTTGTATTTGGCTCTAAAGGCCTTGATGAATCTTTCCATTGAATATTCTCAGTATCTAGGCCTATAAACTGTAAGCTTGTAGTAGTTTCCCACCAACATCCAACTTTTCCTTCCAGCCTAAAGATAATTAGTATAATTACATCTATAGGTGGGCCTTTCATGCTAGTCAGTATTTATCTTATCTTCTTTATCCAATCTTCAACATATATTGGGTTAGCATTTCCATTGGATATTGGTGGTTAGAGTCTTAGGATGGCTTGAAGTAGCCCATCTATCTTGATATTTGGGAAATAAATAACTGATAGTATAAAAGTAAGACTATTTCTCTAAAGTGTTTGTTGTGTCTGAGGCTTTAAAAATGATTGATTTTGTGTATCAATACACTCTAATAGAGCATTCATAATGTCAAATAATTTGTCAACATGATCTATAAATGTATTGGTGGATATCAGATCTCTTAAGGGTGCTTTGATGATCAAAGGAGAATCTTCAGGATTAATATGAAAATATCATTTATATTACTTAGGCTTCACTATCAAATGATATATGAATACAAAAGTAAAATAATTGGCTAAGAATAAAATAAAAACTAACTAAAAGTGATTTAATGATTAGGTGTATTATTTTGGCTCAGTCATATTTCTTTTCCTGCATTCTCTCTTTGATTTATAGATTTTGTAAATTATTATTTTTTATATATTTTCTTCTATTATAATTCTTTTTTATTTTAGAATTCCAGTTGCATGAATTATGGCATATACATTGTTATACTAATTTTCTCTCAATCTTGCTCTGATACCAATTGTGGTGACCCGTCGTTGGGTCAACATAGCCAATTCAGCGTTAGATGCTCACATCCTAGGATCATATCGGAGCTCAGCACAACAGTGTAGTGTGTACAATATAAAATATAAATATTTCCATATTCATTGCAACATTCGAAAATACCAGGATAATAAATGAAATACATTCATAATATATATAATAATTATTTTATATGATTTATTACACACAAAGTAGAAAATTTAAAACTTAAGAAAAAAAAAAATATTTAAGTTGCTCCATCACGCATCAGCTTCTCCTTAAAGACTTGATCCAAAGATTACTTTTGATATACTATATATATAATAGGGCAAACCAAGAAAAAAAAAAGAAGAAAAAATATTTAATTAGACACAGAGGTCTAAGTAAGGTTTGTAAGATATCAAAATTTACATATAATATTAAGCGGCATGATTTTGCAGGAGAAGCATATATAAATAAAATAATATACATTATTTAAGTAGGATATGCTTGTAAAATTGTTAGAATTATTAATGCGAATATACATATTTAATATATGTATTCATTCTAAGAGAAAATGAAATGAGATATTATGGTTTATTTTTGTCGGATAAAGTTGCAGAATAATCAAAGAGTTAGATATATCTAAATATTTATCTGAGTTGTGAGTTCCTAACTAGCTACAGATTCCCCCTCAAAGGTTATGTATAGTCTCCTTATTTCTCCAGATATTACTATATTCTAGTCTAACATATTATCTGTACAGATCTGAGATTGACCTCAACGAACCCATGATACCGATTTTTAATTAGTTATTTCAAGTTTTTAGCACAAAATCTCAAATAAATATATCATGTGGATTAAGGCTTAATAGTAATGCAAGAATTGTAAATGAATCAATTAAATAAAAAGAATGATATTCTTTATTTTATTTTAATAAAAATATCAATAATAATAATAATATTATTATTATTATTTGTAATAATATTATTTATTTATTTATATATTAAAAATAATAATTTTTATTAATATTAGTAATATATATATATATATATATATATATATATATATATATATGATCATAACTTAGAGTGAATTGAAATAACTGTAAGGAAATTGCATAATTTAAAAATAATAATAATAATAATAGTAATAATATATATATATATATATATGACTAAATTGACATGACTGAAATAAAAATTATAAAAATAAAAAAATAAATATTAATAATAATAATAATAATAATAATATATAATAATAATAGTAATAATATATGTTTGGTAGCTAAGAAGAAAGAGGGGGAGTGGAGGTGGGAGAGGGTATTTGTAATAAAAAAATTTCTCTCGTATTTCTCTCTTCTCTTTTTTTCTCATATTTAACTTCTTTAATGTATACGATTTTATTTTCTCCTCCTCTTTTTTGTTTCTCTACTTTTTCTCTTTTCTTTCTCTCACCTATTACTTTAGGCTTAAGTTTACTTATCTATTAAGAAATTTAATATGAGATATTCTGGATGAACAGTACATTAATATGATGAATAGTAAAATATTTGATAAATAGTAAACTAATTAATTTTGAATAAACTTATAGCAATTATAATTAAAACTTTATTCTTTAAAATTTTGTGCATTTTTTCATTATTTCCAAAATTAATAAAACTTTATAAGGAAGTGTATATCGGTGAGACGAACATACCCCAACCAAAATTTCTCAATTTAAGGCTATATTTTATATTATATTAATTTCTAAAGTAAAAAATTTTAAAAATTAATTATGGTCAATTTAGAGCTCCAAATTTTATGAAACTTTTTATGTAGCATTATTATAATATTCTTAATCCAATGACACTAAAGTCACTAAATTTGTACTTATATATAATTTTTCCAATTTTTAATTTTATTACATAAAAAATAAGTTAGTAGTATATGTTATCCAGATCATTACCAAAGACGTGCATTACGATCCCAAAAATATAATATATCCAACAGTATTTTTGGTTTGATTTAATTTTTGAATCACCCAGGATGCTGAGTTATGAGTGAGTTTTAATTGTTAAGGAAATGTTCAAAATTGTTCAAAAGGGAGGAAAGTAAGAAGTAAAGGAAATGTTCAAAAGGGAGGAAAGTAAGAAGTAAAGGAAATATTCAAAATTATTAACCTTCGTGAAGTGATCTAAAACCCCATTAGAATGCTTATGATAGTATTTTTATTATTAGTAGTAAATAGTGGAGTCTCATGGTTAATACTCCAGTGTTGTCGTAAAGACTCAATTAAGTAGTAATAAGTGAAACTTTTAAACATCAAGGTGCCTTTTCAAATAACGGTTGAATTCCTGATAAGAACTCCAAAATTAAGCGTGTTCATGTGGAAGTACTCCCAGGATGGGTGACCTGCTGGGATGTTATCTTTTGAGGGCGATAAAGTGAGGCCTTTCTGGCCAAAGCGGAAATACCTTGATACTTAATAGTTTTGGCTGTTACAAATAGTATCAGAGTAGGCCATAAGGTATCAGATAGAAGCTAAGTGCCATATAGGGCAAAGTACCACTTCATGTGAGTAGCCTCTTGAACTCATGATGGTTATGGTGCAACATTATTGTGGGTACCCCTTGAGCCTGTAAGGGTCACCTCTAGTCCTATTTACCCAATGGATGGTTCTTGGATCTGTGTGCTGATACTGATGAGGACGTCTGTTACATAAGTTAGGGAGATTGTAAAGACCCACTTTAAGAAGTAATAAGTGAAACTCTTAAATATCGAGGCACTTTTTTAGATAACGGTGGAGTTCTTGATAAGAACTCCAAAGTTAAGCGTGCTCATGTGAGAGCACTCCCATGATGGATGACCTGCTATGAATATCTTCTGAGGGAAAAATCGTGAGGCCTTTCAGGCTAAAATGGACAATACATTGGTGCTTAAAAATTTGTCCTGGTACAGTTGGTTAGTGGTGGCTATTCCTTCTTTTTTTGTTTTAATTATTCTTTTTATTTTATATTTTTTGTTTACTTGTAGTCAACACACACACACACACACACACACACACACACACACACACACACACACACACACACATATATATATATATATATATATATATATATATATATATATATAATGAGCATAATCTAATTGCTAATATTGAAATAATAAGATTGCTCTTTCTAAAGCTAAATCTTCCCTTATCCAATCCCATAAAGATATAAGAACTTCTTGGAAGCAAAATTCCAATATTCAGTAGAAGGTTGAAGGAAAAAATATATATATAACTTTATCATATATAGGTTAACAAGAGGCAGCTTTTTAATAAAATTTCTGAAATCTTTGACCTAGATGGTCTTACTATTCTAAATGATAACGATATCTGACATTTTGCAATTGATTATTTTAGTAAGCTTTACTCTAACAAGACTGAGATTTCTACTTCTTTCTCATTGTCTTCCTCTATTCTTTGTATTTCGGCTGAGGATAATACGGCTTTTAACTTAATGCATAATGATGATAAAATTTGGAAGGTTTTAAAATCTCTTAAACATAATACTTGCTCTAGTTCAGATGATTTACCTAGTGAATTTTTTATTTTGGGACATCATAAATGATGATTTATGTAATGGATCAAAGAATTTTTTAATAATGCGCCTTTGCCTAAATTCTTCTCTCATACTTTGATATTTCTCATTCCCAAAGAGAAGTTTATTAATTGATGGTTCAAATTTAGACATATATGTTGGTATACCTCTATCAACAAAATCATTTACAAAATTATTTCCATTAGGCTTCAAAATCTTCTTCCTATACTGATTGAGCCTAATCAATTTTGTTTTGTTCCTGAAAGACATATCCAAGATAACATCTTAGTTGCTCAAGAGCTTTTCCATAGTCTTAATAAAATAAGAAGAGGAAATAATCTCCTTCTTAAACTTGATTTGAAAATTTTTTTTGATAAAATTGATTGGAAATTTTTTTATAGAGTTCTCATGTCTTATGGTTTTGATAATTCTTTTATTCTCAAAATTAAAAACTCTATTGAAAATATTTCATTCTCAATTTTAATTAATGGTGTGCCTTGTGGTTTCTTAAATTTTATAGGGGGCTTTGTCAAGATGATCATCTCTCCCCTATTCTTTTCAGCCTTGCTGCGAACTATTAGTCTTTTAATAACACTCAAATTCTCTCAAAATCCTAGTTTGCATTTTAACATGGGTGGAAAATTTACAATTTATCATTTGGTTTATGCTGATGATCTTATTATTTTCTTGAATGGCAATAAGAGAATTATATACAAATTATGAAAATCTTCTTAACACACTTGAAAAATATTCTGGCTTGAATATTAATTTTGATAAAGCTAATTTCTATATTAATAAGAAAGCTCCCTATAATTTGGTTAATAGGATAGTTTCAAAAAAGATAAAGTCCTTTTTAAATACCTGGGATCCCTTTAGTTAGAAGTCACAAGTCTCATGCTATCTTTAAAGACCTTCTTGGTGCAATTTATAAAAGCCTTAAGGGATGAGATGTGGCGCCCTGCCCCTTAATCCACAATCATTAGACTAAGAAGTGGAGAGTAACTTTGGGAAATCCCTTACTTAAGATTGGATCAGGTATAGACCCTAATCCACTAGTAAGGAAGAGATAAGCCACTGCAAACAATTTCTTATCTCTTATGGTAGAGTTAGTACTGGGGCAATTATTAATGCTTATTTTAACTGTTGAAAAGATTCCTCACATTGCAGACTCCAAATGAATGGAACTGCTTTCTGTGTTAATTTGGTTAAAGGTACAGCTATTTACGAAAATCCCTTAACAAATTTTCAATAATATCCAGCTAAATCGAGAAAACTGTGAATACCTATCACGGTCATTGGTTGGGGCCATTCCTGAATGACACTTGTCTTTTTTTGATCGACCTTGATTTCTTTGGCATCCACTACATGGCCCAAGAAAGCTACATAATTCAGCCAAAATTCACATTTATAATATTTGGCGTAAAGCTAAAGATGCCTTACAGTTTCCAGAATGGCTCTTAGATGATTTTCATGTTCTTCCTTACTCTCAGAATAAAATAAAATATCATCGATGAATACTATTACAAACTTATCCAAATATGGTCTAAGAATTCTTTGCATTAAGTTCATAAAGATGGATGGAGCATTAGTTAGACCAAATGACATAACTATGAACTCATAATGCCCATAGCTAGTTCAAAATGTTATTTTTGGAATATCTTCTTCTTTGACTCTTAATTGATGATAACCTGATCTTAAATCCACCTTGGAAAATATCTTAGCTATAGCTAACTGATCAAATAGATCATCAATATGTGGTAGATGGTAGTTGCTTTTAATGGTTACATTATTGAGTTCCCGATAATCGATACACATGCGCATCAAACCGTCTTTCTTCTTTACAAATAGCACTGATGTTCCTTTGATGACATGCTTTGTCGAATAAAACCTTTGTTCATCAGCTCTTGTAATTATTCTCTTAACTCTTGTAGTTCTTTGGGTGCCATGTGGTAAGGTGCCTTTGGTATTAGTTAAGTGCCAGGAATTAACTCAATTAAAATTTTGATATCTCTTGCTGGTGGTAATCCAGGCAATTCATCAGTGAATACATCATCAAACTCCTTTAGAATTTGAGTGTCTACTAAAGTAATTTCTTCCATCTTCTTTCCCATTATTATTACTATGTATGCATTACACTACTTTCAAATTAATTTCTCTGCTTGTGAAGTGTTGATTATAGATGCTGAAATGCCTTGCTTTCCCATAAATACTTCAAGCTATCTCCCACTCTTGATAATGACCTTTTTTTTTGGACAATCAATCATAACTTTATGCTTACTGAGCCAAATCATTTCTAGAATGATGTTAAAATTTATTATATGTTGTACTATTAAGTTTATTTCATATGTCTTGCCATTAATTGGTATGTTACAGTCGTAACATTTTTGTGCACTCATGAGTGCACTATATTGCATACCGATGTTCAAGGCTATAACTAAGTTGTAATATGGTAGTTCAAGAGTTTTGGCAAATCTTTCTAAAATGAACAAGTGGCTTACATTAGTGTCAAATAATGTGCCACACAATTTTTCATTGAAATCTAAGGTGCCTAGGGTTTAAAATGAAAGATAATTCATATTCTATTTAAATATTTTATGAAAAATATTTTTAAAAAAGAAAGACTGTGGTACTTGATACCACTTTATTATCTTCTGATGCTAGAACTGGGGTTAGAGTATAGATCCTCGCATGTGCAGCTTGGTGGGTAGCAATTGGTCCTCCCCTTTGATTAATAGTTAGTGCTTTAGGAGCAATGGGTGGACCTCTATTTGCAATGGAGTAACTATATGTACATGAGCTGGTCTGATTGCTGGTGTGAGCTCTTGCCTTTCAACTAGTATGGGTGTTTATTGTTGCATTTGAGGAGGATGGGCAATCCATTGATTGTCCACTGTACGAGTTGCTTGACATTGCCAAAAGTTGTGACCAGGTCGTCCACACGTATAACTTATTTCACTCTTGTGATAATAATTACCGTAACAATGCGGTCGGTTGCATTTCTTAGTATGTGTTTGCTGAGCTATTTGATAAACCCTAGCTTGAGGCGGTTTCGGCCTCTTGTATTCCATTTGTTGCACATGTGTAGACGGGAGCCTTTTTATTAGCTCTTCCACTTCTTCTTATTCCTCATATTCTAATATTTTTGTATTTTCAAGCATGTCTAAAAATTTGGTGATTTGAAGAGCCATAAACATTTTCTTGATAGAATGTTTTAATCCTTTTAAGAATTGACTACATCAAGCAAACTCGGTGTTCACTAGTAGTGGAGCATAATAGGATAGTCTTATAAATTTAATTTCATATTTAGTGGCACTACAGTGCTTTGAAATAACCTCATGAACATATCTTCCATGATGGCTTGAATAGAAGGAGGGATGTATTTGGCTCTGAAGGCTTTGATAAATTCTTCCCATTGGATATTCTTAGTATCTATGCCTGCGAATTGTAAGCTTACAGTAGTTTCCCACCAGTATTCAGTTTCTTCTTTACCCAATCTTCAGCATCCATTTGGTTAGCACTTCCATTGAATATTGGTGGTTGGAGTCAAAAGAAGGCTTGAAGTAGTCCATCTATCTCCATATTTAGAAAATGGGTAGCTAATAATATAGAAATATGACTATTTATATAGGGTATTTGTTGTATATGAAGCATTAAATTGTTTCATTTTGTATATAGATACGCTCTAATAAAGCATTCACATTATCAAACAACTTGTCGACACGGTTCACAGAAGTATTAGCAAATATTGGATCTCTTAAGGGTGTTCCGATCATCAAAGGAGAATCTTCAGGATCCATTTGAAAAAATAAGATTTTTATTATTATACTTTTATTGGAGTAGATTTATATAAGTATCATTATCAAATACGAGATGAAAATAAAATATAAAATAACTAAAAGTATATTATTTTAGTTAGATCCTATATTTATTCTCTTATTCTCTTTTTGATTTATATAGGTTTTAAAATTTCTTACTTTATATATTTTTCATTTATTTATTTTGGGATTCCATTTTCATGAATATTAGCTTATACACTTTTATACCAAATTTATCCTAATCTGGCTCTAATACCAACTGTGGTGACCCATCATATTGTCAGCATAGCTAATCTAGTGTTAGGTGCTCACTCCCCAAGATCATATCGGGGTTTAATATAATAGCATATTTAAAGGCATATAAAATGCAAACTTCCACATTCATTGCAACATTCATAAATAATAGAATAATAAATGAAATATATTCATTACAAAGATAATAATTATTTTATAAAATTTGCTACACACTAAGCAAAAAATTTAAAACTTTAAAAAATCAGCATCTAAGTTGCTCTATCATGCATCTTCTTCACCTCAAAGACTTGATCCAAAGATTGTTTATGAACTACTATATATATATATATATATATATATATATATATATATATATATATATATATATATATATATGGTAGGGCGAATCAAGAAAAGAAAAGAAAAAAATAATTAATTAGACACAAAGGTCTAAGTAAATTTTTTATAATATTAAAATTTGCATATAATATTAAGTGGCATGATTCTGCATTAAAAGTATATACAAATATAAAAGTATGATATTCTTACAAATTTTCACGATTATGTATGCAATATATATATTTAAGATATGTGCTTATTCTAAAAGAAACTATAATAATATATAATATTTACTTTATTGGACAAAGTTATAGAATAATCGATAAGTTAGATACATCTATATTACTATTTGAGATGTGAATTTCTAACTAACTATACATACCCCCTCAAAGGCTAGGTACAGTCTCCTTATTTCTCCAGGTATCAGCCTGTCCTAGCCTAATGTATTGTCTGTACAAATATGAGATCAACCTGAATAAATTCATAATACTGATTTCTAATTATTTATTTCAAGTTCTAAGTACAAAACTTCATTTAAATATATAAAAGTAGGTTAAAACTTAAAAGTAATGCAAAAGCTGTAAATGACAGAATAATATCTTTCATTTTATGTTAATAAAAATATTAATATTAATTTTATATAAATAAAAATACATATATAGAAAAAAAAGAAAATGACAGAAATGAAAGTTGTAGAAATTAGAAAATATATACATATATAAAAAAAAAATTGACAGAAATGAAAGTTGCAGAAAATAGAAAATATATGCATATATAGAAAAAAAAGAAAATAATAAGGAAAGGTGCAGAAAGTAGGAAATATATACATATATAGAAATAATAAAAATAACAGAAATGAAAGTTGCAGAAATTAAAAAATATATACATAAATAGAAAAAAAAAGAGAATGACAGAAATAAAAGTTACAGAAATTAAGAAATATATGCATATATAAAAAAATGAAAATAACAGAAATGAAAATTACAAAAATTAGGAAATATATATATATAGAAAAAAATAAAAAATGACAGAAATAAAAGTTGCATAATTAAGAAATATATACATATATAACAAAAAGGAAAATAATAGAAATGAAAGTTGCAGAAATTAGAAAATATAGCGTATATAAAAAAAAAACTGAAATGAAAATTGCAGAAATTATGAAACATATTTTATATAAAAAAAGAAAATAATAGAAATAAAAATTGCAAAAATTAGAATATATATATATATAAAGAAAATGACAGAAATAAAAATTGGAAAAATCAGGAAATATATACATATATAGAAAAAAAAAGAAAATAATAGAAATTAAAGTTGTAGAAATTAGGATATATATATATATATATATATATATATATATATTTATATATATAGATAAGAGAAAAAGATAGAAATAAAAATTGTAGAAATTGAGAGATATATACATATATAGAAAAAAAGAAAATTTGCATAAATAAAAATATAATAATAATAGTAATAGTATTAACCTTAATAATAATAATAATAATAATAATAGCATTTCTATTATTATTAAAACAAGAAGAAGAAATGAAAAAAATAAAGAATATTTCTTATTTTCTCATTTTTTACCCTATATTAGCATTGATGAGACTTTACTAGTGGTCAATGACTAAATTAGTAGTAAATGAGGAAGAAGAGGGGGAGATGGGGGGAGAAGAGAGGTGGGGGAAGATGAGGAGTTGGGGGTAGGGGTGTATTTATAAACTTTTTTTTTTAATAATTAATTAATTTACTCTCTCATACATTATTTGAATGAGATGGATATGAGATAAATTCTCAAAATTATTTGGAGTGTTTATTTTGATCTTTTCTTCCTCCTTATATTTTCTTTCTCTTTTCTATTTCTCTCTCCTCTCTTTGTTTCTTTTTTAGAAAATAATGAAACTTAACATAGAGGTGTATCTTGATGATAACATACTCAAGCAAATATTTTTCAATTTGGAGCAATATTTTATTTTTTATTAATTTCTAAAGATAAAAACTTCAAAAATTAATTATTATCAATCCGGAGCTCTAAATTTGACAAAAGATTTTCTGTAGCATTTCTATAATATTTTTAATACAACGGCACTAAAATTGTCGAATTTGAACTTATATTTAATTTTCCTAATTTAATAAATTTAAATAATTCAAAAAATAATTCAAGAGTATTTATTATCAAGATTACTCCCAAACATAGGTATTACGATCATATACAGATACTATTCCATAGTATTTTTAGTTTCCCTAATTTTGAAGTAACTTGAGATCCTGATTTTTGAGTTGGGTTTAGTCATAATTATCATAGTAACGACTTGGGTCGTTACAAAAAGTCCTTAATAAGATACTCAAGTATCCTACATATAGAGGCACTGATCTTGCCCCATAAGCTAGGGAATGGCTTCATATTGTGACAAACAATTTTTTTGCTATCAAAGGTCTAGACAATATAAGTTCTTAAATACTTAATCAACTACTATAAGGAAGTGCTGAGGACTGGTGGGAAAATGCTTATATAAAAATGGTCAAGGAAGGCAGAAGACATTGTCGTCTACCTACTTTCATAGATTCTTACCTTCTTTTCTTTGCTAAATATTACAATTGATTATACTCTTTACATGTCAAGTAAACTATAGTATTCTATATTTATTTTAAGTATTTTAAGCAGTGCTCAAATGAATTAATTAATTAAACTATTATTATCCTTTCTTGAATTATTTTCTTATTTTATCATTGCTTGAATGAATCCTGAAGTGAATCCTTCTTCCACCCCAGTCAAAATAACAATAACATCAGAACCCTCCTCCACTAATGAAGAGATTATGACACTTGTAAAATTGGTAAAGGTTCTTGTAGAGACATAAACTCAAGTATCATAGAGGTCTTTGAACCCACCCAACCAGCAACTTATACAAGCTAACTCTACTACAGCACACTAACCTATTGTAGATGAATTTTTACATGCTTTCATCTGCTTAAACCCTCCAACATTCAATGGATCTGCCACTTCTATTAAGGTAGGCAACTGGCTCAGGATAGTTGGAAAAAATTTGTTGAGCAAAAAATGCCATGATAGAAAAGAAGTTCATCTAACTACACGTCTACTAGCGAAGAAGCAGAATTTTGGTGGGAGAGTGAATTAAACTCCTGATTCACTGGACAAGGCATCGAAGACATTTTGTAGGAAGAATTTGAAGAGGCATTCGGAGAATAATTTATTCCAATTGCTCAAACTATCATTGTGGATGAATTAATTTAACTGACTTAATGTGACAAGTCAGTATTGTAACAGCCCTAGTTCTTACCCTAGCTAAATCCTCATTATTTAAGCTAAACCAAGTTCAAATTTTGATTCCATTAGACTCAATGGGTCATTTAAACTTAATCCTAGAAGTCTGGGATCAATCGGAGCTAAATCACGAATTATGGTATTTTTGCTAATTTTTGAGTCTTGAAAAATTCCTAAATTAATTTGATCTCCAAATTTAAATCTGAGTTCATTTTTGACTTCCTCATGCCTCAATTAGTTAAGGGTGAAATTTTGAGAATTTTTGGAGCTCATTTAGTCTTAATTTGGATTTAGGAAATTATTAGAATTAATTTAATAATTAAAAGATTTAAATTTATTAATTAAATTAAATAATTAATAATGTTTATATACGGGATTCGTTGTTGGGACCACGGAAAATCCGCTGCGGGGTCCCGATAATGGCACATAGGTCATAGCCATCGAATGCATTTGCACGCATCTCAGCGCCCCCATCCAACAGCAGGATAAAATGCACCGTGATCTAATTAGGAGCGTCAGATCATCCGCGAGCATCCGACAATCAGGATCTCACCCGCGGCTCTGTTAATTGGAAGCTGCATCAAGCCGCCCATCTTCAACGGCTTCGTAGATCAGACGACGGAGAATACCCGCGTGCTGTTCATCTTCGTTCTTGCTGTGATCCTTCCTCGAAAGCGAAAATTCGCTCGTACGATCCATGCCAGCATTGTCCCCTACTCTCTTCTGCCTCGCCCCTTAGGCCGTTAGGATCTTTTCACACATGGCCGAGCTTAGTATAGCGAATCAGAGGATGGGATTACTCCATTTAGGGTAGCTAAAGGCGCCCTCCACCCGAGCCCAATACCTTGGCTTCGCCTCAACTCCTATCCTAGCACCCTTCTGAGATCTATAAGTAACTCCTAAGTATCACTGTGAGCCCCTTCGCTTACTGTGATCCCCTAAATTCCTAGCTGCCTTCTTCCCTGAAGTTCTCGGCTGGCTTGATTGAAACTGCAAGCTTTAAACCACTTGATAGTGGGTGAGGTTTGACGTTCAAACCTCCAAGCGTCCAAGAGGAGCTCGGGTCTCCCAATGTTCCCTGCTGTACTCGACTCATCACCCTTCCTTCTCAATTCAGGTACAGCTGTTAACCCATTCCTCTATCGAGCTGCTTTCAGCTCGACTCGCATTTAACTGAACCCTAGATGCTGTGATAGGACCTTAGCTGTAGGCATCTAAGGCATTTGGTAGGGGATGGCAGTTGACCAAATGGTGTGATTTTGTTTGAGTGTGCACTGGCAGTCGACTCTTAAGTCATTGAAGTCCCCATTTGAACTCCAAATCCCTCTTAGAGTGATTGTAAACTCATAACATTCACTAATCCTGATATGATCGATCGATTCGATTGGGATCGATTGACTCAGGTTGAGCTCGCATCTGTAAAATGCCGCAAGGAGGACTCCAGTGACCCCTCCACCCATTGGACTTGTCAGGTCATCCAATTGCTTCTCTGTTGACCCCTAAATATGTAGGAATGGGTCTCATCTTGTGGCATTAACTATGTGAGGAGAATTTACACCTCACAGGTCCGCTTCAAAAGTCGTCTCGGTCGAGTAGCACCCCGGTGTTCCGGCGCGCCCTAGATGGGAGTTCCTTGTCCAAATGATGCGTCTTGGGTCCCTGATGGTGTATCCGTCGAGATCTGGTCACGGCATGGCTTGTGCGTGGAGAATTGCATGTCGGAAGCGAACCCTAGGAGGCCTGGTATCAGTCAGGCGACGCGGGGATGACACACAGCAGCGGGCCGGGCCAGACCCTGACCCGTGCGGTTTCGATCTCGTGCCGCCAATTAATTCTAGATTTAAGGAATTGTATTCCTTCTATTAAATGATAGATTAATAAATATAAATGATTTCCCTATGATCTCAATTTAAATAAAAATATAGAATAAATTATTTAAATAACTTTGGCTATATTTATCCAAATTGCATGATCCAATATATTATTTTAATCAAAAAAATACAAAGAACAATAATATAAAATCAAGGATCTAATGGTTAGATTTAAAATAATTTCCTAATCTTTCTCTAGTTTTATTTAAATCATAATAAATTTATTTAATATCCAAAAATATTGACTTAGGTCTCTAATTGCTCATAAAATTATGAAAAACCTATTTAAGCCATTAAAAATAATTAAAGATAATTAGAATTGCTAATTACCTCTTAATTACCCTAAAATAAGATTAGTGAGTTAAGCCTTAGATTAACCTCTAATTTTGGTAAATCTAGTTCCTAATGCCTTATAAAGTATAGTATAACCTATAAATGTGTTTGGATCATTCTAGTATGCCCTAATTTTCTTAATCACCTAAATTGGCCTTAAATTATACTTAGTGCTAATTAAGCTATTAAGATATCAAAATCCTAAGATAAGTGTTTTTTCCACTTTATTTATCAATATGAAACTTATTAAGATAGACTTGAATCAATTTAGATGATTAAATCTTAAAATCCTATTTTTAGCCTTAAGAGGGGTATTTTGGTCATTTTGATCAAAATAGGTTTAACCACCCCTTAAGCCTTGAAAATTCAATAAAGTATCTCTAGTTGATACATTTAGCACCTCTTTGAAATCTTATGTTAGTAATATAGAGTTAAGTGAAGAAATCTTAGAAAGATCTAATTAAGATCTTAAGATCTTATTAGTACTCAAAACCACTTCATTAAGGGAGAAAACTGAACAGCTTTATGCTAAATTTTTAGTCTAATTACTTTATTAAGTTGATTCATCAGCTATAAATCTTAAGTAAATACTCATTTTAAAGTACTAAGTTTAGTTCTAATTGGGATCTAAAGTAATCAAATCTTAGATCTTAGGCATTAGATCATATAATAGAATTGAATCATCTTCTTTGGAATTCCTTAAGTGATTAATTATCTAATCCTTTAAAACCTCCTTGTGGTTGCAGAATTATTCAATCTATAGAATAATATAATTATCATAAAGATTGAATATAGATCTTAGATTCTTAGTTCTTAAATAATTATTTTATTTTATAATCCTAGCATAACCTTTTATTAAGATCTTAGCTTCTAAATCCTTCAGCTTATATGATTTTGCACTTCTAAACTATGTTTGAGTGTGAACCCTAGATGCTCATTAGGATTTTACCTTGGATTCAGAAAATTGAACCCCATATGTGGAGTTTGGATCCAGAATCCTTAATCTTGATTTTCTTAATCAAGATTTGAGTTAAGTGAGTTTAATAATAATAATTAGGATATTGATTTAATTACTTTAACCCTTTATAGTCATCACTTGATTTTGAATTAGAACTTGTTAAGTCATAATGTTAACAGTAAGGTCGTGAATCTGAGATTATACTTGATAGCTGGATATTGGATATCCTAAACTTGCATTTTCTCATATTAGTTAGATTTGGATAAATTAGACAACAACAGATATCACATAAGTCTAATTGAGTCTCTTGCTTACTTTGACTTTGATTACTCTGCACACCTTGAATGTTGAGCCTTATTCCTTGAGTATAATAGGAGAACTTATGATAGGGAAGATACATCCTAAGTTAGTATTTGCAAAGAATAACCTTCACTCAGTTCTTTCAGTGCATTCAGTCCAGTAGGGTATGTCCTAGCTTAGTCTATCTCCTCAATTCTAATTTTATTGTAGAATAGACTCGAACCTAGCCTGGTGCTTGGCTAGGATGGATACATGTCTAATTCTATGAGTTCAACTCAGACCTAGCTCTGATAATGCCTAGGATGGACACATGTTGAACTTTCTATTTAGAGGCCCGGTAAGGCATGTTTCTGATATGGCAGTACTATGTTTTAGGCTTACTTTTACTTTAGTTCAGCTTCAGTGCTTTGTTTGGCTTTGCCACATGTCTCAGTGGTGTTACTTTTTTTTACATTTATGCTCTTAGCTCGTTTTTGCCACATGCTTCAGCGGCCTTTTATATATTAAATATGTATGCCTGTATATATGTTCTTATTGAGTAATTAATAAAAATTCGCATGTTTAGGATGCTATTTTTGCATGTTTATTTTAGCACCTTTCAGTATAGTTTACTTTTATAAAATCAGCATGTCTTCATGTGATCATAAGCATGTTAGGATCAGTTTATTTCAGTACTTACAATTATTTTTGCTCTTTGGCCTCACCTCTCTTAGTTTCATATTTTTATACGTACTTGTTGCTCAATTATAAATGAATAGTTATAGCTATTCTTCTATTTGTAGCATGATGCACCTTATAATGCCTGCATGTTTAAAGCAATTAAATGTGATATCTTTAAATATTCAATTTACTTAAATAGCTTAAAATATACTTAGACAATTTGTCTTACTGTAACATTTTTCTTTTGTTGGCTGGGGCCCTGGCAATTGTGATACCGACAAATGTCAGATTTGGAGCTGTTTGTTGGTGGTTCTGCAGGAGAGGAGCCCGTGCAGGAGGAAGATATTCCTACTTCCGTTTAGTTAAATTTTCTTTTCCTTTTTATGCAGTGAGTTTGAGAGATCTTTGTTTTCTTTTAATTCAGTCTATAATAACTAAATTCTGGATGAATTTACTTTTTGCACTTGTGCTGAGTTACTATTTCTTTTACTCTTTTATACTATACTGTGATGTGGATGTTATACTATATTATTTCCTGCTTCTACTACTTTAATATATTGATGTATGTTTATAGTTTCAGGTGACAAGCCTTTGGCTTAAGGCGAGTTGGGTCTTACCTGACTCTACTTGAGTTAGGGATTTGCCACAGGTGGAGCACCGTGCTCCTCGTGTTTATGATAATATCAGTATTAGCATGGCCACGGAGGGTACGGGGCCCCATAAGTAATGACTTATGAGATGGAGTTCATAAAACTATCAAGGTTTGCTCCAAACTTGGTTATAATAGAAGTGTCAAGATGTATTCATTTCTTAAGATGATTGAGAGATTTGATTAAAGATCATTTAATCTCTCAGTAGCATGATTGTAATGTCTCGCCAATTTGTTTATGAGATAACAGATTGGCGACGAGACGATGTGTTACTCAGGAAGAATCCAAACACAACTTCCCCGAATAACTGCTGAGAAGACTTTCACTGCATAAGGCATGCTAATACTCAATCTAAAAAAAAGATGGTTGAACACTAATTCTCAAGAAAATAGTAATATCCTTATCTTAAGTATTAGGCAAGGTACTCGTGCATATTGGATTAAGAATGCAAGTATGATCCAAGTTGCACAAATAATAGTATTTTATGCATCCAGATCATATCATAGTATTAAGTATAAGTAGTAAGGATAATAGAGTGTATAAGCTAAGCATTCATCTAAGAACATTCATCATAGAAACTGAAATAACATTTATCTCAGAAACTAAAAAGGAAAATATCCAGAGTTATTACAACGCTTTTAAATGAATACAAAAACAAGGTCCCAATACTGAACTGGAATAAAATAAACAGAGTTATTACTCCTCGAACTACTCCTCAGTATCCTCTAGATCAGGCTCAACAAACTGCCAATATCCAGGAAATTACCGGATACCAAAAGTTTATCGTATTAGATAAGAAGTATAACACAATAAAACTATGCTAACAGTTTACAAATTTCTACTATTTATCACTTAAATAATATAACAAAACTGAAGCAGAGATTGTAAAGCAGCTAAAATCCCAAAATAGTATAAATCTGAAATAAAGTATTTGAAATTGAAAACTAAAACTACAGACTGAAACTGTAAACTAAAACTATAAACTAAGATGTGAACTGAAAATAATAAATGAATCTGAAACTGTAACTATCTACTAAAATATATGCAAAATAGTATGAAATCTGAATCTGAGTAAATGATACTGTAAAACTGTATTGCATGTCACTGAATTTGGAAGTAGGCATCTGAATATGCCATAAAACTGTATACCACCGATATGCTGACTGGGTGTCTCGCGGACACACCACTGATTTCCTAGGTGAGCGAACGCTGTGCTAACAGAGTCTTTAGGTGAGCCAAATCGCTCGGCTAATGCTGACATGATATGCATTATGATATGCCAAGGTTTCAATGCTGGTATACTTTAAATCATTGACAAATCCTGAAATCAAATGTAATATCTAGTAATGATTCCATTTATTTCCATTGTGCATAATTCACCTAAGTGAATTCTGACTCCTGAGTCAATTTTATTATGTTATTTAGATTATGATCAATCTAATTTTCAGTTGAAGGGTTAAATACACATAATTGGTATGTTTCCAAGAAATGGGATTTAACACTTAGTTTGTTTGACTGAACTTATTGAAGTGCATGATGATAAGAGGCATGCCATGGTTACAATTTATTCTCTCAAACTAAGTTATTAAATACCTTAATTACGATAATACAGTGTGCTAAGAAAAAGATAGCTTGAGATATTTTGTTTGTTTGAAACTACACTTATCGAAGCACACGTCGATAGGATGCATGAACTAATTACAACTTATTTTCTCAAACTAAGCATCCAAGTTTTATCCAATTATGAAACACATAGGCTTCGAACATTTATTCTAAGCCGAACTATAGTTATCCAATCACATAGGACAAGACCGAGACTCTACAATCTCACTTAGAATGACTTATCCAATCCCATAATTTTATTAAAATGATTCAACACTATGGATATACAATTTCACATCCAACTAACTATCTATGGATTTTTCCCCAATTCCATTTAAACAACAAGGATTTTCAGACTAATGAACCTTTACTCCATTAGAAGGTACTACACAAGGTTCTAAGGATGTGACCCTAAAGTCACTCAAATTTAGGTTACTACCACATAGAAGAATCTCATACTAAGTTGTTAAGAAACCTTACCATAAGGATCTAAGATCAAGCTTCAAAGGTTAATAAGGATCATCTAAGTTCTTACCTCGAAAATGAACAAAAAGCTCTTCATATCTCAATTGATTAGTCATTTAACTTACAAATACTGATTCATTCATGCTAAGGCAAGATTATAATGATCTTGCACTTCTAATTAAATAGAAAATTTAAGTCCTAAACTTTACATTTGCTTTATAATCTTAGTTTCATAAATACTTGATTTAACTAGATCAGATGGGTAAACCCATCTAATCAACCCCTATGCTAAAATCATGAGATTAAATCTTATTAAATTATTAAGGAATGATTAGTTTATAAATCCATACATTTTATAGGTTTCATATGCTAGTAATCTTACTAAAGATAAAATCATGGATATAAAGATAATTATTCAGATTTACCTGATATAGCCAGAATTTATAACAAAACTATAGTGCTTAAATATTCATATCACCATATATATTTCTATACTTTGAGTAGAAAATGATGCTTTTTTAGGAAAATGAAGAAAACAGATTGCATGGGCTGAATTACAAATTCTGGGACAAAATCGCCGCAACACGCCATGGCTGCCCATTGAAAAATCCTTACCTGGGAGCAGAACGCAGACCTAGAGAAAGACCGCTGCAGCACGCCATAACGTCATGTCGCTAAACATAAATTAAAATCATACAGACGAGTAATTGAATAGTAATACGAAAGTTTGCACGTTATAGCGTGCCACGGCGTGCCACAACGTCATTTCTCGAGGAATTATTAAAACTTTATAAACAAATAATTGAATAGTCATACGAAAGTTAGTACACTGCAGTGCGCCACGGTGCACAGCAGCGTGCCACAACATCATTTCTCGATGAATTATTAAAACTTTATAAACGACAAATTGAACAATATTACAAAACTTTCTCAGCCACAGCGGGTAAATTTTCATTTTATAAAACTATAAAAGATCTAATTGAAAAGTGAACCCAAAAGATTATCTGTTGTAGCGCACCACAGCGGATGGTGCAGCGATCAAATGAAAAAAAGGCTAACGTACATGCAGGAATAGTGTTTGGAGCACTGCTGCTACAGTGCACCGCAGCAGAACATAACAGTATTTAGAACGCGGTTGCCGCAGCGCACCGCAGTGGAACAGTGTTTGGAACGCTGCTGCCACAGCGCGCCACGGTGCGCCACAACGCGTCGCAGTGGATGGTCCAGAAATTTCAAAACAGCAATTAAGACAGCATGACGAAGGCCACAAAAATGTGACCTGTTACCTTCCCCAATCTCTTGAAAATAGATGACTTAATCCCTACTGAATCTCAACAAGTTTTAATGAATAAGAACATTAAAAAGAATTGCATTAAAGTCAAGGAAGAGAAAGAGTCACACATTTAAGGCTTTGAGGCTGAGTGCATCTCTATTTAAGGGCCAATCTCAGACCTTGAAAGGGTTCCAACTTTTGTTATTCAAAGACCAAAAAGAAAGGCTACAGGAAGACAAAGATTGAAAGGGTTCCAATTTTTGTTATTCAAAGACCAAAAAGAAAGGCTACAGGAAGAGAAAGAAGGAGAAATTCTCCAAGGGAAAAAGAGGACCAAGAACAGGAAGAAAGAGAAGACAACAAAGAACGAAGAGTGGAGCTTTAAGAGGATAGCATAGGAAGAGTAAATAGAACCCCAGAAACCTCCGGGTGATTCCTTGTATTTCTCCTAAACTCCCTTGATTTATTTATTGATATGAACTGATGGCGATATTCAATTTTCTTCGTATGTATGCTCTTTCTTACTTAGTAATGGAAGGCTAAAAACCCATTGGAGAGGGTTGAGATATAGTTGTAAGAATATGCAAGGGATAATTGATGTATGATGATATTGTTTGAATATAATGAAAGAATGTTTTTATTGCTAAATTTAATATTGAAATGAATGCTTGGATGAACTGAAATCTAAATTATTTTATTTAAAAGAACTTGTGTTTCAATGCTCATTAATTAGGTAAGAGCAAGGAAGATAGTGCAAGTAGAGCTGAGAATTATGTGATAAAATTCTCAAGATCATTTGCACCCTTCCTTAATAGCTCTACCAAGAGATTGACGCTTAAGAACCAAGTTCTTCATTAACCTTGCTCTGCTGCTCAACAAAATTGAAGGGATAAAAGAACGTTGGGAGACTCAATGGATGATGTGACATAGTTCATTGACCCAATGCATCCTCCCATCTAGCAAAATCGTGTGTGAAGCGCATGATGCATGGTTAATAGAAGTCGTGCATGTAAGACCATCATAATTAAAAGATATCTTTTGGTAACCTAGACGTAGGGAATCAAAAATCTAATTAATAGATCATGATCTCATAGGAGTTTATGTGCTAAGGGAGAACCCAAAATGAGTTCTCTTTATGCACTAAACTTGAACCCAATGTAATTGGAGGGTACTCCAATTCTAATAGTGTTCACTTGATTTAATAACATAAATAAATTGAACATATACATTCAACGATGAAGTTATATAACCAACCATTGTAATTCTTGCAATTAAATCTCAATTCTCTCCTTTTTAATCATATCATATCTTTACTTAAGGTCTTTTGTATTGCTAATTAGGAACCAACAAAATCAACCAAATTTGTCATCTAAACATTAGTGAAAGAAAATACAACTTGTTATCAGAACACCCGTTCCCTGAGGTTCGATAGATCCCGAAAATTAAACTTTCCACTTATTACTTCAGATCATGTACACTTGCGTGCAAAGCAGACATGTATTCCGTCTGTCATGCTTTTGGCGTTGTTGCCGAGGAACGGTTTCATTTTGTATCAAGTATAATTTTCTAATAACTAGTGATATAGAACTAATTAATTTGTGCATATTTTCTTACATAGCTGTAATTAATTTCTTTATTTTCCTGCTTTGAGAAAATTTTAAAAAAATTCTAAAAAGAACTGGTGCTGAACATTATTGCATATTATCTTATTGAAATTTTTGCTGTCATTCATGGTGAATATTTATTGCTAAATATTGATTGCTGAAACTTGTTCTAGCTAGCGAACCCTTAACTGCATGAGTAGGAGAAATCTTACCGAATTCTTTTACGATCCCAAAATTAATAGAACGTATTTGAGAGCTATGAGAGAGCAAATCATTTTAAACCAACAAAATGCACAAATGGAAGACTTAGATAAAAACCCAGCAGAACCTATGGTAATTACTTGGAGAAGATTGCTTAGAGAATATGCAATTCCCATAGTAGAAGGAGTTCCAAATGCCATTGTTAGACCTCCTATACAAGCTAATAATTTCAAAATTAAACCATCCACTTTAAACATTATTCAAAATAATCAATTTAGTGTGATGGCATCGGATGACCCGAATGCACATATTTCAAATTTTCTGGAAATATGTGAAACCTTCCGATTCAACGGGGTATCCGATGACGCCTTAAGATTGAGATTATTCCCATTCTCATTGAGAGATCAAGCTAAAGTTTGGCTCAGTTCCATACCTAGTGAGTCTATAAGGACTTGGGATGACTTGGCAAGAAAATTCCTAGCTAAGTATTTCCCACCCGCCAAGACCGCTAGGTTAAGAAATAAAATTTAAAACTTCTCTCAACAGCATGGTGAGAACTTGTATGGCGGCTGGGAATGCTTTAAGGACTGCTTAAGGCGTTGCCCGCATCATGGGCTTCCTTTGTGGATGCAGGTACAGAGTTTTTATAATGGATTAAATGCACCCACAATGACCCTCATTGATGTAGCCGTAGGAGGATCATCAAGTTGTAAAACCCTTGAGGAGGCCTTTGATCTCAAGGAAATGGCTAACAACGCATACCAATGACCGACTGAGCAGCTATATTCAAATAAAGTGGAGGTGAATAGCGTGAACGAGTCAAATCAAATTGCTAAATTAAGAAATAAAATTGACATGTTAACCCAAAGACTAAAGGGAATGCAATAGGTTTCTGATCATAAGGGAGAAACTAAGGGAGTGAATGTTGTTCAAAATCACAGAGCCCAACAACTTAAGGAGGGAAGAAGCTTAGAGAATTCTCCAAAATAATTTAGAACTGGCACAGCTAATTTTATGAACAGAACAGATGCAACATTAAATCGACATGAAAACATACTTTTGCATCAAGAAAAAGCTGTCCAAATAATTGAGTTTAAAATAAAAGAAATTATGATGCAACTAAATCAACCCTTCTTGGAAGGAGCCATAGGGGACTATGGGAATGAATCAGGAAATTCCATAACTTTGAGAAGTGGAAAAATTACATAACCTTTGGTATTAAAAAATTCTAAAAATACCTCTCAAGTTTTGGGAGAGAGATCAATTAAGGAAAAAGAAATCAATAAGGACAAAGAGAAAAAGATGAATGAGGAAACTAACACACAGATGATTAAACTTTCTGATCACACTCCTCACATCCCCTATCCTCAAAGAATGGAAAGGGAGAAGCTAGACAACCAGTTCAAGAAATTCCTTGAAACTTTTAAAACTCTTCATATAAATATTCCCTTCGCTGAAGCATTGGAACAGATGCCCAGTTATGCTAAGTTCATGAAGGATATTCTATCAAAGAAAAGAAATATAAATGAAAAGGAAATGGTAGCCTTGACTGAGGAATGTAGTGCCATTCTCTAACAAAAAATTCCCCTTAAAAGATAGGACCCAGGGAGTTTTACCATTCCTTGCACAATAGGAAATTATTATTTTAAAAGGGCTTTATGTGATTTGGGTGCTTTAATAAATTTAATGCCATTTTACATATTTAAAGATCTGGGAATTGATTCTTTAAAACCTACCTTAGTCCTCCTCCAACTAGCAGATAGATCCATAAGAACTCATATGGGAAGCTTGGAAAATGTTCTAGTAAAGGTTGATAAATTTATCTTCCCGCCAATTTTATTGTGTTGGAAATGGAAGATGAAAATCAGGAGATTCCTATAATTCTGGGGAGACCATTCTTTGCTACTGGAAAAACAATGATAGATGTTAATAAGGGTGAATTGAGTCTTCATTGTGAGGAAGAGGAGGTGAGTTTTAACATAACAGACTCGATGAGGCACCCATTTAAACTAGATAAGGAGTGTTGGGAAGTAAATGTATTGGAAGAGGTGTTAATTTCTGGAGATATAATGGAATCCAATTTAGATGGAGAAGAAGGAGCTAGAATTGATGAGGAAGAATACAAAATTGATGAGTTGATTTAAGAAAGAAAGATAATGCAGCTGTATGTCGATGAACCCCTGAATCGGACTTGAAACCTTTGCCCAAACACTTAAAATATGTTATCTTGGGGAGGGAACATCACTACCGGTCATAATTTCTGCTTTGTTAAGCCCAACTCAAGAAATTAATTTGTGTACGTTATTAAGCGAGCATAATAGAGCAATAGGATGGAGCATTGCTGATTTGAAGGGTATTAGTCCTACCTTATGCATGCACCGCATCCTGCTGGAAGACAACTCCAAGCCTTCCATAAAACCTCAACGAAGATTAAACCCAAATATAAAAGAGGTGGGGCATAAAGAGATTATTAAGCTTTTGGATGCTGGGATCATTTTCCCAATTTTGGATAGCCCCTGGATGAGTCCTATTCATGTGGTCCCTAAGAAAAATGGGATAACTGTGATTTTGAATGAAAATAATGAATTAATTCTTATCATGAAGGTTACGGGGTGGAGAGTATGCATAGACTATAGAAGATTAAATAAGACAATTAGGAAAGATCAATATCCTCTCCTATTCATTGATCAGATATTATATAGGCTGGACAGAAACCCTTACTTCTGTTTTTTGGATGGTTACTCGGTGTACAATCAAATTTTGATAGAATCGAAAGACCAAGAAAAAATAACCTTCACGTGCCCCTATGGAACATTTACTTTTAGGAGGATTCCCTTTTGTCTATGTAGTGCACCTGCAACTTTTCAAAGGTGTATGATGGCCATCTTTTCTGAAATGATAGGAGATTTCCTTGAGATCTTTATGGATGATTTTTATGTAGTGGGAAAATCCTTTGAAGACTGTTTAACAAACTTGGGTACGGTCCTAAGGAAATGTGAGGAAACTAATCTTATTATGAATTGGGAAAAGTGCCACTTCATGGTGGAGGAGGGTATTGTCTTGGGACACCTTATATCAATAAAAGGAATTGAGGTAAATAAGGCTAAAATTGAGGTTATTGAGAAATTGCCTCCATCCTCCAATATAAAGGGAATTAGGAGTTTTCTTGGGCACACTGGGTTTTATTGAAGGCTCATAAAAGATTTCTCTAAAATTAGGTTCCCTTTGTGACGACTTCAAGGCTAGGATGTTAAATTTAAATTTGGTGAAGACTGCATAAAGGGATTCAATGCAATAAAATCAGCTCTCAATTCATCTCCTATAATTTCTACTCCTAGCTAGGATCACCCCTTCGAAATCATGTGTGATGCTAGTGATCTTACGGTGGGAGCAGTTCTAGTACATTGTAGGAAGAAAATTTTTTATTCCATTTATTACGCAAGTTAATGGATGAAGCCCAAAGAAATTACTCCACCACTGAAAAAGAGATTTTAGCGATTATTTTTGCGTTCAACAAATTCAGGGCGTATCTTATAGGATCGAAAACAATCCTGTACACGGATCATGCTACGATCAAGTATCTTTTTCAAGAGAAAGAAGCAAAGCCACGACTCATACGTTGGGTTTTGCTTCTACAAGAATTTAACTTGGAAATCGGGGGTGCGATAAAGTGATGGCTGATCATCTCTCTAGATTGACTCATATAAAACATAAGGAAGGAGAATAAATTTTTGAAACTTTTCTTGATGAATAGATCTATACATTTGCACCAAGAAATCCTCGATTTGTTGATTTTGCCAACTATCTTGCAGGAAGAGTAATCCCAAGAGAATTTAACTATCAACAAAGAATTTTTTTTTGCTGATGTTAAGAATTACTTTTGGTATGATCCCTTCTTATACAAATGCTGTGCTGATCAAATTCTAAGGAGATGTGTGCCTGAACCTAAAATAAATAACATCTTATATCATTGCCACACATCCCCTTATGGAGGTAATGGATGCTGCTGATTTTGTAAAGAGCTGTGATCAATGTCAGAGGATGGGAAATTTAGGAAAAAGGGATGAGTTACCTTTAAATGAAATCTTTGAAGTTGAACTCTTTGATGTTTGAGGGATTGACTTTATGGGCCCATTCCCCACCTCTAATTTAAGTAATCACATAATAGTGGGGCTGGAATATGTGTCCAAATGGGTTGAAGTTATAGCTTGTGCAAATAATAATGCCAAAACTATAATCAAATTTTTGAAAGATCATGTCCTCTCTAGGTTTGGTACACCCCGTGTCCTAATAAGTGACGGTGGAAGACATTTCTGTAATAAACAATTATAAACTCTCTTAAAGGGGTATGGGGTGAAACATAAGGTAGGAACAGCCTACCACCCTCAAACTAGCGACCAAGTAGAAGTGTCAAACTGTGAATTAAAGCAAATCCTACAGAAAATGGTTAACAAAAATAAGAAGGACTGGTGCATGAAACTAAACGATGCACTTTGGGTGTATAGAACAGCATTCAAAACACCTTTAGGAATGTACCCTTACAAGCTAGTTAATGGGAAATCCTATCATTTGCTAGTAAAGTTGGAACATCGGGCCTTTTGGCAGTTAAAAAGCTGAATTTTGACTTCAAATTAGCAGGTGAGAAAAGAGTTCTACAATTGCACGAACTGGATGAATTCAAGTTGGGAGCATATGAGAGTGCCAAGCTGTACAAGGAGAGAACTAAGAAATGGCATGATAAGCTAATAAAACCAAAACACCAAGAACTGGAAATGAAGGTATTGTTATTTAATTCCAGGTTGAGGCTCTTTCCAGGAAAGCTGAAATCAAGATGAACAGGCCCATTTATAATCAAAAAAATATACCCCCACGAAAGTGTGGATATCACTTCATCAGCTGGGATAATAAAGGTAAATGGGCCCCGTCGAAAACCTTATTTAGATGGATCTGATTTGCAAGAGAAAGAGAGATGGTT
This sequence comes from Gastrodia elata, assembly GCA_016760335.1. NCBI lineage: Eukaryota > Viridiplantae > Streptophyta > Magnoliopsida > Asparagales > Orchidaceae > Gastrodia > Gastrodia elata. The sequence continues at coordinate 20,865,214 of CM028671.1, read as the reverse complement.
ATTGCATGATCTCCCAAGGGAAGGAGTCACGTAGATGAGCTAAATTGGCGTTAGGCTGAGACGTAAAAACAAGCGCTCGATGGGAGGCAACCCACATTAATAAGGTTGTGCTATTTTCTGGTTTATATTTTCAATTTTTTTGTTTTGTAATATTTATTATTATTAAATAAAATAGATTTTGTATATAATGTACCCTCAATTTTGCAAAAATTAAACTTGAAGAAGAATTTTCTGAATGGGATCAAAATATGAATTCAATGTCAAAAATATATGCTGTGAATTTAAGATGCAAGTATGTTTGAGATAAAGATGAAAATGAACTTAAGTTGTACACCCCTTATTCAATTCATGAGTCTACTAAGCTTAGTTTATAGGACTTAAAATAAAATGTGCTTAAGTTTAAGTGTGCGGGGGGAATCTAAGAACAAAAACTAAGGTGGTAAGTGGTGAGTGAGAAATTGAGGTGCTAGGCTCCTGTAGGACTTAATGACCATAAGAAACTAAATTAAAAGATGAAGAAAAATAGCTCTCCCTTTAAAAGGAATTTGCAAGGAAAAAAAAAATATATATATATAGAGGGATGATGAAAAATATCTCTCCAAAGCTAAATAAACTGAACATTTATGATGAAAAAATATATCTCTCCGAAAATGTTAAAATATTCCTTATGAATCATAAGAAGGGACACACATGGCACAACACTCAAAGACTCACTAATTATATCATTAAGGTTAGAATTTGAGGATCCCCTCACATATTAAAACATTAAGCATAATAGTTTGATTTGAAACCAAATGAAGTGTAGAAATATGAACTTAATTCGAGGGGTAATAGAAACTTGGATATATGAAGTAATCTTGACTAGAGCATGCTTGACAGCTAAATTCATTATACATTAGTTTAACATATTGAATCCTTAGAAAAAAAAAAAAAATTCAGAAAATCACATTTTTGAGCTTACTCGAAGATGAGTAAGAATTTGAGTGTGGGAGTGTGATATAGCCAGAATTTATAGCAAAAATATAGTGCTTAAATATTCATATCACCATATATATCCCTATACTTTGAGTAAAAAATGATGCTTTTCAGGTAAATGAAGAAAACAGATTGCAAGGACTGAATTACAAATTCTGGGACAAAACCGTCGCAGTGCGCCATGGCGGCCATTAAAAAATCATTACCTGGGAGCAAAACTGCAAACCTGGAGAAAGACCACAACAGCGTGCCACACCATGCTGCACCATGCCACATCATCATGTTGCTAAAGATAAATTAAAATCATACAGATGAGTAATTGAACAGTAATACGAAAGTTTGCACGCTGTAGCGCGCCACACCGTCATTTGTAGAGGAATTATTAAAACTTTATAATAAAGTAATTGAACAGTCATACGAAAGTTAGTACGTTGCGTGCACCGCAGCGCGCCACAGCGTCATTTCTCGAGGAATTATTAAAATTTTATAAACAAGAAATTGAACAGTATTATGAAACTTTCTCCACCGCAGTCTGCTGCAGCGAGTAAATTTTCATTTTAAAAAATTATAGAAGAACTAATTAAACAGTGAGCCTAAAAGTTTATCCGCTGTAGCGTGCCACAGTGGACACTACAGCGATCGGATGAAAAAAGAATAACTTACATGCAGGCACAGCGTTTGGAGCACTGGTGCTACAACGTGCCGCAACAGAACAGAACAGGATTTGGAATGCGGTTACCGTAGTGCGCTGCAGCGGAACAGTGTTTGGAACGCTGCTGCCGCATCGCACCGCAGCGGACGGTCCAAAATTCCAGAACAACAATTAAGTCAGCATGGGGAAGGCCACAAAAATGTGACCTTTTGCCTTCCCCAGCCTCTTCAAAATAGATGACATAATCCCTGCTGAATCCAAATAAGTTTTTAATTAATAAGAACATTAAAAAGGATTGGATTAAAGTCAAGAAAAAGGAAGAGTCACACATTTAAAGCTTTGAGGCTGAGTGCATCCCTCTTTATGGGCCAATCTCAAATCTTGAAAGGGTTCCAACTTTTGTTATTCAAAGACCAAAAAGAAAGGCTACAGGAAGAGAAAGAAGGAGAACTCTCCAAGGGGAAAAGAGGACCAAGAACAGGAAGAAAGAGAAAATAGCAAAGAACAAAGAGTGGAGCTTTAAGAGGACATCGCAAGAAAAGTAAATAGAACCCTAGAAATCCTCCGGGTGATTCTTTGTATTTCTCCTAAACTTCCTTGATTTATTTCTTCTCATGAACTGATGGCGATGTTCACTTTTCTTTGTATGTATACTCTTTCTTATTTGGTAATGGAAGGCTAAAAACCCCTTGGAGAGGGTTGAGATGTAGTTGTAAAAATATGTAAGGGATAATTGGTGTATGATGACATTATTTGAATGTAATGAAAGAATGTTTTTGTTGTTAAATTTAATATTGAAATGAATGCTTGGATGAGCTAAAATCTAAATTATTTTATTTAAAAGAACTTGTGTTCCAATGCTCATCAATTGGGTAAGAGCAAGGAAGGTAGTGCAAGTAGAGCTGAGAATTATGTGACAAAATTCTCAAGATCACTTGCACCGTTCCTTAATAGCTCTACCAAGAGATTGACGATTGAGAACCAAGTCCTCCATTAACCTTAGTCTGCTGCTCAGCAAAGTAGAAGAGATGAGAAAACCTTGAGAGACTCAATGGACGATGTGACATAGTTCATTGACCCAATGCATCCTCCCATCTAGCTAAACCGCGTGTGAAGCGCATGATGCATGGTTAATGGAAGTAGTGCTTGTGTGACCATCATAATTAAAATATATCTCTTGGTAACCTAGACGGAGAGAATCAGAAATCTAATTAATAGATCATGATCTCATAGGAGTTTATGTGCTCAGGGAGAACCCATAAGGAGTTCTCTTTGTGCACTAAACTTGAACTCAATATAATTGGAGAGTACTCCAATTCCAATGGTATTCACTTAATTTAATAAATCAAATAAATTAAACATATACATTCAACAATGAAGTTATATAACCAACCGTCGCAATTATTGCAATAAAATCTCAACTCTCTCCTTTTTAATCATATCGTATCTTTACTTAAGGTCTTTTGTATGGCTAATTAGGAACCAACAAAATCAACCAAATTTGTCATCTGAACATTAGTGAAAGAGAATACAACTTGGTATCAAAACACTCGTTCCCTGAGGTTCGATAAATCCCGGATTTTAAACTTTCCACTTATTACTTCAGACCACGTACACTTGCGTGCAAACGCAAACGTGTATTTCCGTCTATCATTACCCAATCATAGAGTTTTATTATTTTCCTTAGCACTTCTAATTCAATAATTTAAGATCAATGTCAAATCAGATATATTATTGGAATTATGCCATATGAATTGTCTTTAAATCAAGATCATTTGATTTAAGTGATTAAGGGTTTAGATCTTAATCAGATAAGTTAGGATTTAACCCCTAACTTCACCTAGTCAAGATTAATATTTGGATTTAAGGATCAATGAAAAATTAATGTATTATTAATATATTATTGATGATAATTTTCATATTTAGATCAAGTTTTAAATACTTAATAAAGCTTATTAATATTCTTAAGTTAATTAGAGATTAATGCCAATTTAATCAATTCAAGTGCCCAAGACACATACAAGAGGTTCATTACATTTATACTACTGTTATGAAAGTAAAATGATAGGAATTTGCACAAATTAGAAAGTAATTAATGATAATCAAACTCTAAATTAAGCAAAATAGATTATTACTTAATTAAAAATCCAACCATTAGAAATTCGTGAAACTTGGTACTAGTATTCTACTTATTCACATGAATAATTAAAGACTTAGTTTAATAAATTTGGATAACCAGAAACCCTGATTTTCATTAATCATATATTTATAAGATTATGAAATAATTAAGAATACAATAATCAAAAAATTATTCTACCTAGCACATGTAATCTATAATGCATAAGGATTACAATGGAACCTAAATCATACAATTTGGATAAATACACATACTAATCAATCCTAATTAAGATCTGCAATAATTAGGTTAAATCAAAAAATCCAAGCATTAAAAGTTCAATATTATTTTTTATTCTTATTCATTATAATTTTATAATTAATTTGATATAATTTAGACCAGTGGAGCAAAAGTTATTCAATTAATTTATTATGTATTTTTCCAATAAAATTTCCCTATGGTTTGATTAATTGGATTACTTTCCTTAAGGAAATAAAATCCAATTAATATTATTAATTATACACTGGCTCGGCCCATCTCCAAACCACACTGGTCGACTGAAGCCCGAGAGACCCGGGACTGTTGCACGGCGCGGGTCATGGGTCAGCCCGACTCGCACAGTGGCATCATCCCCTGCCTCTCGTTCCAACACTAGACCGATCAGAGAAACCCTAATTTCCAAGTTTCCCGTGCATCCTAGTGATGGCACAACCAATTGAAGGTCACTACACCTTCACCATGACCAAACACACCAATATAAACCCAAAGCCTCAAGTGAGGTGGTCTAGATATACCAGACCTTACTCACCTGAGAGCCTTTACTATGGTGCTACCGTGGGGAGGAAATTCTCCCACATATCACGCAATTCACCCCATGTTTGATCCCTACACCTTCAGTGAGGTGAGACAGATCAAACCCTTAAGTGGGTTGGGTCTGGGGTGGCCTAGATTGTTGGTTCCTTACTCGGACTCAACCCATTTTTCAAAACTCAACCTGATCGATCGAGTCATTTGATTGGGACTAACCTACGGTGCAATTATGCAAGCTTTGGGTTTGGTTCGATAATACTGACCTACACAAATCAAATGGAGGAAATCCTGAGCCTCATTGGCTTAGAGCTTGCAATTGAGGTACATATTTTGACGATTGAGCTTGGGTTGATCGACAGGGAGAAATGCAGAGGCTAGCTTAGCTTCTACATGACTCTTAGGGTTCTTGAACTCTAGGAGACACCTACTATCAGTGGTATGCACACTTGGAATGCATGGGAGAGCTCGAATAGATCGGGAATGACAAAGAGGAAGAAGACTCCAATTGATCAGCAAGCTGATCCTAGGAGCAGACCTGAGGCTATTTATAGGCTCAGGGAATATATGGGAAGGTTCCAGATGCAATGACTCGGGCTGGGGAGGCCCGAGAGATCAGGCCATGGCCGAACTCTCAATTTTCCAAATTGAGCTCGGCCGGGTCACGAGGCCCGATCGAGGCTCCATACCAAGATGAGGGAGGTCCTAACGACCTTGCTGAGCTAAAGGTGAAAGTGGGGGACAGGGAGGGCAGCTAGCGTACGAGAGATATTCCCTATTGGAGATGGGCGCGATTGGGACAAGAAATTGAATTAATGCCTAAATGACATTTAAAAAGTACCAAACTTTCACCCCTAGCTAATTTGGGGATGAGAAATTCAAAAATGCAATCATATTTTAATTTTGAGATCAAAATATTTTAGGTCTAAACTAAGGCATCTAGATTGTTTAAATAGCTAATTTGACTTAGAGATGTCCAATTGACCTCAAACTTTCAGAGTTAGCTTAAGTTGGTATTCTAAATGTAATGGAGCTAGAATTAATGCATAATTAAGTTGAAATGAAGTAAGGTAACAACCTAGGGTTATTACAATGATAGCATTGCTAAGCTGTTAGAAGGAGCTCGATTAGTGGAGCACTATTGTAACAGATGGAATAGAGGAAGAGGTCATCGCCAGCACTTGCTATAATTGACGATTAGAAAAAGAATAGACCACCACCACCAAAGCTTTATCAAATCACACATCAAAAACAAATAGGACAAACACCAAGATGCCAAAGGCCTCACCCTTATGGCAAGTGTTACCATCAGAGAAACAAGTATTATACTTGTGGGAGACCTGAGCACATATTCTGGGGATGCCAATCACATTGGATCGCGTATAGAGTGAAGATCCACTGCCCCGCTACAACAAAATCCTTCTACCTGTCAGAGCCCAATCATCAATTCTAGCCATAATGCCTCCACTTACAAATGGAACAACTTTAAATCACAGAAAAGCATCTCAATCTACTCAGAGGAACCTGAACACAACTATAATAAATTATCATAATGGGATAACTAATAGTCAACCTACTGCTATGCCAAGGATGTATGCCTTGACACCAATAGTAACATCTAAGGAAAATGAAGTAGTGTCAGGTATGCATTCAATTCAGTATTATTTATTTCATCTTAAGCATCCTTTCATAATTACTTTAGGTAGTAAAACTGCTTAAATTGTCCAAACAAGGCACACTTTCCATTAATAACCTGCCATGTGACACATTATTCAACACTAACGCAAGCCACTTGATTATATTTGAGAAGTAAGCCAAATTATTAAATCTTTGATGTTATAGACTAAGGAAATCAATGTGTGTGTTGATCCCCTCAGGAGCTAAAATGACACCGAATGACTTTTGTAAATTAGACGTATAACAACCCAAGTTTTTACTTAGGTCAATTAGGATTAAACTAAGTCCTGATTGTAATTCTAATGATCTAACTAAGTCATTAGGAACTCACTACTAAGACATAATTCAAATTAGGAATCAAATAGATCAAATCCTAATTTTATGAATTTTAAAAAATCCTGGAAATTGACCTATTTAATTTGACCTTAAATCGAAAATCCAACTTCATTATTAGTATCATCACCCCCAAATTAGTTAGGGGTGATATTTTGGATACATTTGAAAGTCGTTGGATTTTCGGCAAATATTTTAATATTATTTAAATACCCCGAAAATTTGAATAATTAAATACTCATCATATCAAAAATCCGACTTCACCGTTGCGCTCCTCACCCCTCAAATAGCTAGAAGTGATTTATCTAAAATTTTCTAGATGCACTTAATAATTTAATTTTAACTAACAAAATAAGTAAAAATAAGTTAAATAATAATATATAAATAATGGATCTAACGGCGTCGTCCACTTAAAGGTAGCGCCGTCACCCGAATTCTTTTAGCGTCGTTTGATCTAATGGTTCTCCCGAACTGTCCGATCGAGGGATCTGACTTCGAGAGACCGTCTCCCTTGCACATCTGCGTGAGGCAGCGTTTGTCGCTCGATCCGACATGCGGCGCTCAAAAGCTCACCAGATGCGCCTCGACCGCGGTTAAGCACCGCTTTTGGACCTCTTTAAGACCTCCATTCCTCTCCTTTGCTTGGGTTCACCATTTGGAGCAAGCAGGGGCACAAGCAGAGTTCATATCTTTCGATTGAGCAAACCCTAATTCCTACCATTGAACCTAAAGGTTCCTCATACCTTTTCATACATCCTATTAATACTAATTGGGTCTGTATTGTTTTGATTTCTGCATTTGATTATTCAATCGAGCCGAGGCTCGATCGTTCTTACCTTTGGCGCTAATCCTAAGATCACGAGGGGTTGCGGGAGATGAAGAGTCCCGTTCGCTCGAACCGGGACAAACCCCGACCGATCCATCGCAAACCAGCTCGGTTCGTCGATGCTGACAGGGGATCGGGGGGACTTTTTGTCGCGCTGTCGCTCTCGCATGATGATGTGTGGCAACGTGGGGCAACCCCTGCCGTGTCTGCTGTGGCTAGACCCATTGATCTCGTCGTGCTCATCAGTGGGTCCGCCCGTCAGCATTTGGTGAATCTCGTCTGGACGCGTGGCTGCGGGTCCTGCTATTGTCAGCTCCGTCAGTTGGAGTGGGTCCAACCTACAGAAAATAAAATAATTTATTATATATATATATATATTAAATACTTATAATATTAAAATATACTGTAAATTATACATATTCATATATACATATATGTACATATAAATAAAGAAGAATAATTTAATTAATTGTAATAGAGTACAATAACAGATTAATTAAATTATAGCAATGGTTAAATTAATAATTATTGAATTAATATACAAATTTAATTAGTTTAAATCAAATAAATGGCAAATTATAAACATGTATAATTTGCAATTTACAAGTCCAAATAATACAAAATTATATATCATTTTATTCAGAAAAAATAAAGGAATATTATGGTACTGTTTAATTTCCAGTAGGATCATTATTTCACCAAGTGATATTTTAGGACTTAATTAATTACAAAAATGCCACAAATGTTCAAACTATCATAACTTTATGCTAACTCACCCAAATATAGCCAATATGGGTCTTAAAGTAATCAAGAGAATCTCTAATAACTTTGATAGTGTCAATTTCTCTGTTTGAGTTATATTTTGACTGATCACTTTTAGGACTTAACCCTGCTTAGCCCCAATAAACCCTAGAACTTCAATTGACCATAACTTAGTCAATTGAGCTCCAAATTAGATTTTTTAATATACTATTTTAATCAAGAAGACCTAATAAATAGTAAACTATAAAAATGTTTAGTTTTGATTGATATATTTTCTAATCAACCCTAATTACCTTAAAACTTAATTAGTAAAGATTAGCAAATTCAATGATTCAAATTTGATAATTTTAATTTCTGATAACTCATAGAATAGTATAGAACCTAATGGTGTGGTTGTTTTAGTAATTTTGTGATTAATTTCACTAATCACTTAATAATTACCCTTAACCCTAATTAGGTCATAATTTAACCAAAATTGAGTTCAAATTGGGTCTACTCACAATTAAAGTAATCAATGGGTTTTATAAAAGCTATAGTTACTGACTTTACTAAATTTAGACTTCAAATAAAAAAGTTAGGTTTTTGACCTAATTATTAAGAATCCTAAATTATATAAATATACCCTAAAATTGATTTGCTTATAACTTAATCATTAGATCTCAGAATTTAGTATTCTTCAACTCTATGGAATCCTTAAATAGCAAGCTTTAATAAACTGATAGAAAATTTAGATTTTATTAGAACAAATTACCAATTTGCTCTTATAAGTTAATCTTCTTAAATTAAACTCATAAGGCTTAATAATTATCCAATCTTGGTGTACTTACTATCTATCTTCATGCTATACAATAAGAAATCTTTTGCCACTAGAAATTTTTAATTTAGAGCCTTAATTTAAAAAAAAAGAGTTTCTTAGACCCTTAAGTAGGGGCAAAATGATCATTTTACCCAAAATTTTGATTTAATCATTCTTAAGCCTTAGATTCATAATCTAATCACTAAAATTAGTAAATAGAGTGTTTTAAAAGTTAATTTAAATGATTTAAGCCTTTAATCAAAATTTCATGCAAAACCTTAATTTTCTTCCTTAAGAAAATCCTAAGTAAATTGTTAGCTGTATGATGTGAGATTAATCTCAGATCATACCCTTCTTAGAATCTTCTAGTTCATCTCTTAAGTTATAATAACATTAGTTAGGATTTGTGTCTAAGCACTAATCTTAGTGCTTAAGATCCTCATTCTATAGAAAATTAGGAATGAATCTTAAATTAGAGTTCATCTATTGAGTAAATTAGGTCATTCAATAGGTGAAGCCTTGATTTTGATAGTTTATAAATTTTCATAGCTTATTAATGATTATTTGATCTTTTAACTTTAGACTTAAGAATATAAATCCATCCTATTGAGTTTGACTTTACTCAATAGGATTTGCCTTAATCTTAATTCATGAGATTGGATTGTAAACTTTAGTCCTTTAGGATCATCTTTACATTAAGCAATTAAACCCTAATAATTGGAGTTTAATTCTTAATCATTTTATCTTGATTTGGCTAATCAAGATGGTTTGGGTTGCTTAAATCATCAAAATAGGTCGATTAATTTATTCATTTAAATTATGTAATCGACATTAATTCTTTTATAATTAGGACCTAACTAGTTGTAATTATTTTCAATCTATAAGGCCGTGAATCTAAGTTACATGTAGCGTAAGAATTGATGATTCTGATTTTGTGTAACTTAGAATAAATAGAATGAATAATTAGACAATAATTGATATCACTTGTGTCTTAGTAGAGTCTCTTGCTCACTTTGAACATTGATGCTTTGCTTTCCATGAAATTGAGCTTATTACCTTGGACATATGTGTTGGGATACTTGATGAGTACCTCATATAAAATTTGATTTACATAAACAACATTGGCATTTGTTTTATTGGTGCTTTTAGTTTTCATGATTTTGGTTAAGTAGGGCGTAGCCTAATTAGTATGCCTTTTTAGTTCCATGTCATTGCTTTAGTACAGGCCAAGCCTAGGCTTATGACCAGGACATATCTGTTATACTCTATATTCAATCCCCTATTATGGAAATACTAGTTTAGGTGCACTTCTATTCCTTAGCTTGATTTTTTTACCTTAGCTCGTATGCTAAGTAAGATTATTGTTCAGTCTCAGTTTGAGTGGCCTGTTTAGCTATAACAATTTTCAGTTTTGTGCTTTTTATTTCAGATCATTTTGTTATATTTTTTCATTATTGTCTTATAGCATTCTAGCTTACTTATATGTCAGATTTCTTAGCTTTTATATTTTCATATGTGTTAGGCTGCTAGTCTTATTCATTATAAGATGCTAGTACTTCAAGTTGAACATATCTAGAATGCTTAAAATTGTATATCTTATTTTGTATAGAATGCTAAATGTATTTTAAATTGTTTTCAATTGTATTTCATGATTCATTTGAATTGTATAAATTAGCATGAGTCACTTTGATCATAAGCATAATTAGGACAAGTTTCCTTATAATTATTAGTATGTTTTCTTTTCATTTTAATACCTAACTATATTGCAGCAGAATTTTAGAGGTATGTGCTTACCTTCTCTTATTTAAATTATAAACCTATTATTTAAAGCTTTCTATTTCTTTCAAATGCTTTCTTGCTTCTATATATTGTGCTTAGTTGTTAAGTTTATGGTGATATCTTAATTAACATAATAATGTATCAGCCTAAAATGTACTTAGATATTTTGTTTAACTAAGATTTTTCTTTTCTTTGGCTGGGGCCCTATCATTATGAAACCAATAATGATAGATTCAGAGTTATTTGAAGTTGTGGAGCCATCTAAGGGTCTGCCTTTAAAGGAGGATCTTGCTGTTGAAGACTCTTAGCCTTTTTATTCTCTTTTAATTCTGCTAGTGATGATGAGTGTCTTTATGTTTCCTTTCTACTAAACTGTTTAAATATGTTGTAATAATACAAGTTAAACTTTAGTTTTTGCTGTTTTACTTATTCTGAGTTGAATGATTGGATTCTCATATTATAATGGATGGATGTTTACTATTTTGCTTCAGCACTCTATTTTCATGAATATTTCATTTAGTGATTTGGGCTTGAGATGGCAAAGTCTTTGATTATAATGGATTAGGATTAGTACCTAATCTAATTATAAGTAAGGATCTTGCCATTTGGCGATCACATCACCGTAATCATGTTAACTTAAGAGTTAATAGGACCACGATGGGGTAGGGTGTAACAACCCTAGTTATTACCATAGCTAAATTCAGATTAATTAAACCAAACCAAGTTCTAATTTTGATTCCATTAGACTCAATGGATCATTTAAACCTAATCCTAGAAGTTTGGGATCAATCAGAGCTTAATTGAGAAATTTGGAATTTTGCCTATTTTTGTTCCCTTAAAAATACTTAAATTAAATTAATCTGCAAGTCAAAATCTAATTTTATTTTTGAATTTTTCATACCTCAATTAGCTAAAGGTGAAATTTTGAGAATTTTTGGAGCTCATTTAAGCCTAAATTGGATTTGAGAATTTTGGAATTTTTAAATTAATTATTTAAATGGATTATATTTTAATTAAAATTAATTTTATTAAATTTAATATTACAAGATTTGTTGTCGGGACCACGGCAGACCCGCTGCGGGGTCCCGACAGCGGGGCATCCTATCTGTCGTATGGATGCTCTAGCACGCATCCTAACTCACCTAATCCTACGGCTCGTATCACCCACGCCGTGATCTGATCCTATACGCTTGATCTGCATCTTCCATCCGATGCTCAGGATCTAATCCGTGTTTCTATTATTTGGGAGCCGCATCAGACCATCTATCACCAATGGTCTCACGATCAAATGATGGAGACAAACCCCATCACTGTGGATCATCATCTTCGCACAATCGCAGGCCCAATAGAAGAAATCTGCTCGTACAAGCCACGTCAACCTTGTCTACCCCTCCCTTGGCCACGTCCTCCAGACCGTTAGACCTTCCCGATTTTGGTAAGGTAAGGCTCGTCGGGTCATTGGAGCCTGCTAGCCCCAATTTGGGTGGCTCGAGGTTCCGTCCCTGCCCGAGCCTGAACCATGGCTTCCAGCCATGGTATCCACCCTTGAACCTTCCCGTCGCCTATAAATACCTTCTGGGAATCTCAATGAACCCCTTTGTTCACTAAGATCCATTAAACTCCCAGCTGAAGCATCTGGAGCTCTCGGCAAATCCCGGCATCCAGTAGCTACGAATCGCTAATTGAGGATGTGGTCTGGCATTCAGACCCCCTTGCACAGTCCCTACATCTACCTGGATAACTCCGAGCTCCTCCCTTCATCTTAGTCGCAGCCATTTACTAGCTCAAGGTACAGCCCTCTGATCTCTTCTCTGTTGAGCTAGGTTCAGCTCGACTAGCAGCTTTCCCTATCCTAGATGTTGTACTAGGACCGTCCATAGTGTTCCAGTAGGCAGCCATTGCCTTGGTAGAGACTGGCAGTGAACCAAACAGTGTGATTTCCATCTGAGAGTGCACTAGCAATCGTTATTAGGCCAGTGAATCGCAGCGATTCATCATGCTTGCGAGTCTCCAATTGATACCCGAACCTCTCGACCAATAATTGTGGAACCATAGCATGTCTTAGGTTCGATCAAATAGATCGATACGATTAAAATCGATCGATTCAATGGTAGCCCGAGTCTGTGAAATCCTACGAGTAGCATCCTGGAAGTGGACCAATTGCTTCTCCTTGGGTCCTTGAATGTGTGGGCCTAGCTTATAGCGCGTAGCATTGACTATGTGAGGATAATTCACTCCTCATATGTCCGCTTGGCGATCCGACGCATCCCAAATGGGGGTTCTAAGTTTAATCGATGCGTCTAGTACCACTGATAGTGTAGCCATCAAGATCTATGCATGGCGTGGCCTGTGGGTGGAGAATTTTGTGGTGGAAGTTAAGCCAAGGGATCCAGGCATCGGGGAGATATCCGCGAAGAAGATCCAAGTAGCGGGCCGGGTCAGACCCCGTCCCGCGCGGTTTTGAAATTGGGCCGCCAATTATTTAATAATTATGAATTTAATTTTCTTATGTTAAATGATTAATAAATACTTTTCATATAGTTTTGATTTAAATAAAAATAAAGATTAATTAATGAAATAACTTTAGTTATACTTAACCAAATAGTATGATCCAATATACCATTTTAATCAGAAAAATATAAAGAACAATAATATAAAATAAAATCTAAGATATAATGGTTAAATTTAAATTAATTACTTAATCTTTCTCTGTTTGTATTTAAATCATAATATATTCATTAAATGTCCAAAAATGTTAATTAAGGTCTCTAATTGCTCATAAGACCATAAAGCACCCATGTGAACCATCAAAGATAATTTAAAAACATTAAAATTGCTAATCACCTCATAATTACCCTAAAATGAAATTAGTGAGTTAAGCCTCAGATTAACCTTTGATGTTGGTATATCCAGTTCCTAATGCCTAATTAAGTATAGTAGAGCCTATAAATGTGTTTAGATCATTCTAGTATTCCTTGATTTTCTTAATCACCTAAATTGGCCTCTTAATGTGATTAATGCTAATTAAGCTAAATTAAAAATCCAAACCCCAAGATAAGTATTTAACCTAGTTCGTCAATCAATATGAGACTTATTAAAATAGACTTGAGTCAATTTAGATGATTAAATCTTAAAATCCCATTTTTAGCCTTAAGAGGGATATTTTGGTCATTTTGACCAATAAAGGCTTAAGCACCCCTTAAGCCTTAAAATTCTAGTATAATGTCTCTAGTTAATACCTTATCACCTTTTTGAAATCTTATGTTAGTAATTTTGAGTTAAGTGAAGAACACTTAAATTAGTTCTTATTAAGATCTTAAGAGTATTCATAACCACTTCCTTAAGGGAGCAAACCTAAATAGCCTTAACACTAAATCTTTAGCTTAATTACCTTATTAAGTTGATTCATAAGCCTCAAATCTTAAGTAAATATTCTTGTAACCTCCTAGATCTAGTTTTTAGTTAGATCTAAAGTGATTAAATCTTAGATTTTAGATCTTAGACTTTAGATCATCTAATTGAATTGAATTATCTTCTTTGGAATTCCTTAAATGATTAACTGTTTAATCCTTTTGAAACCTCCTTGTGGGTGTAGGATTTATTTAATCTATAGAACAATATAATTATCCTAAAGATTGAATATAATTATCTTATAACCAGTAGAGTAACCTTTCATTAAGATCTTAGTTTCTGAATCCTACAATTTATAAGATTCCTTACATTTAGATTATGCTAAAGTGTGAATCCTATATCCTTATTAGGATACTACCTTGGATTCAGGATTTGAACCCAATGTCAAGTTTGGATCCATAATCCTTAACTCTTGAATTACTAAATCAAGATTTGGGCAAAGTGAGGAAAACAATAATAATTAAGTCGTTAATTTATTTATTTTAAGCCCTTATAAAACTTGTTAAGTTCTAAATATAAACATTAAGGTCTAGAAACTGAGATTATACTCGATAGTTGGATATTGGATATCCTAAACTTATATCTTCTCAGAATATTTAGATTCAGATAAATAGACAATAATAGAAATCACATAAGTCTAGTTGAGTCTCTTGCTTACTTTAACTTTGATCGCTCTGCACACCGTGAATATTGAGCCTTATTCCTTTAACATACTAGGTGAACTTAGGATATGAAAGATACATCCTAAGTTAGTGTTTAAAAAGCATAACATTCATTCAGTTCTTTCAGGGCATTCAATCCAGTAGGGTATATCCTAGCTTAGTCTGCCTCTTCAATTCTAGTTTTATTATAGAATAGACACGAACCTAGCCCAGTGTTTGGCTAGGATGGATACATGTCTTATTCTATAAGTTCAAATCTGACCTAGCTCTGATGATGCTTAGGATGGATACATGTTGAACTTTCTGTTCAAAGGCCCTATATGGTCTATTTCTATTATGGCAGTACTATGTCTTAGGCTTACTTTTACTTATGTTCAATTGCAGTACTTTGTTTTGTTTTGTCACACACTTTAGTGGCCTCACTTTTAGTGCTCTATTTTGCTTTGCCACATGTCTCAATGGCTTTACTTTTTATCATGTATGCTCTTAACTTGCTTTTGCCACATGCCTCAATGGCTTTTATATATTAAATCTACATGCTTGTATATATGTTTCTATTGAGTAGTATTATATATTAGCATGTTTAGGATGCTACCTTCATATGTTCATTTCAACACTTTTCAGTACTGTTATGTTTACAAACTCAGCATGTCTTCATATGATCATAACCATGTTAGGATCAGTTATTTTGGTACTTGTAATTATTTTGCTCTTTAGCCTCACCTTGCTTAGTTTCATGTTTTTATACATACTTGTTGCTCAGTTATAAATAAATAGTTATAGCTATCCTTCTCTTTGTAGCTTGATGCACCTTATAATGCCTGCATGTTCAGAGTAATTAAATGTGATATCTTTAAATATTTAGTTCACTTAAATATCATAAAATGTACTTAGACAATTTATCTAACTATAATATTTTTCTTTTATTGGTTGGGGCCCTAGCAGTTATGATACTAACAAATGTCAGATTTGGAGCTGTTCGTTGGTGGTTCTGCATAAGAGGAGCCAGTATAGGAGGAGGATCTTCCTACTGCAACTTAGTTAGATTTCCTTTCTCCTTTTCTGTAGTGAGTTTGAGTGTAACAACCCTAGTTATTACCCTAGCTAAATTCAAATTAATCAAGCTAAATCAAGCTCTAATTTTGATTCTATTAGACTCAATGAGTCATTTAAACCTAACCCTAGAAGTTTGATTTCAATCGGAACTAAATTGACAATTTTGGTATTTTTGGCTTTTTTTTTATTAGCCCTAAAAAATACCTAAATTAATTTGTTCTCCAAATTAAAATCTAATTTCATTTTTGAAATCCTCACACCTCAACTAGATAATGGTGAAATTTTAGGAATTTTTGGAGCTCATTTAGCCCTAAATTGGATTATAAAATTAATTAGAATTTAAGCTAATTATTAAATAAATTAATATTAATTAAATTAAATATTTTTATATATTTTTTATATATCTGGGATTTGTTGTCGGGTCCCAATAGCGATGGTCCAATGCCTGCCAATGGATGCCCTAGCACGCATCCTAGCGCATAGAATCCTATAGCGCGATCTACCCCATGCCGAGATCAAATCCTAGGCATCAGATTCGATCGAATGTATCCTACGGCTATAATCCTATCCACTTAAGTAATCTATCTAGACCATCCATACCCAACGGTCAATTCATCATATGGCGGACGAAGACCCGAGCACTGTGGATCTTCATCTACCTCTCGCCCCGTCCGCGTCTGGTCCCCCCCCCCCCCCCCCCGACAACCAGGCGACCTCTAGCCCCTGTGGCAGTACGGGAAAAGCCCCAATTTTCCCCTTCTGCCCTCGGTGCGACGTCTTGCCGGTTGCCTTCTCCCTGAATTTCCCTTGACCATTCCAGCCACCCCATTACTTTGGGCCGAGCCATTCTCCAAGCCCGAGCCATGGCATCCACCCTTAGGGCCTCCTTCAGCCTATAAATACCCCTAGAATCTCACAATGAGTCCCTTTGCTCATTGTGAATCCTCAATTGCCCAGCTTAAGTCCCATGGAGCTCCCGTCTCTCTCAGCAATTCCAGGCAATTTCTAGAGCTGCGAACCGCTGATTGAGGTTCCGTCTAGTGTTCAGACTCCCTGCGAACGTGCGTCTGCTATGTGGGAACTCCAGCTCACCTCAATTCCTCTCGGCCGAGCCTGCAACCCCGTCTCTAGGTACAGCTTCTTCCCAATTGAGCTGTGCGAGCTCAGTCCTCCATTATACCTTCTAACTGAGCCTCTGGATGTCGCCTGGATTTCCTTAGCCACTTAGGAAACCTATTGTGATTTCCGTCAGGGTTTGAGCTAGCTCAGATCGATCGTATCAATCGATCAAGCTAGCGGCTGAGCCAAGGCTGAGTCCGAGTAAGGACCCAGTTATTGGCTGCACCCCAAGCTGTGAAACCTTGGGGGTTCGACTCGCCTCACCTTACTGATGGTGTAGGGATCAAGCCCTATCAATTTGGTGGCCTCTGTGAGGAGAATTACTCGATCACAATGAACCCTAATTTCCCTTCCCATAATGCGTCTCGGTCAAGTAGCACCCCGATGATCCAGCGTGACCCAGATGGGGGTTCGTACCTCAATCAACGCATCTTAGTTCCCTGAAGGTATATCCATTGAGTTTAGGGCATGGCGTGGACTGTGCACAGAGAATTTCTCTTCTGAAGCTAACCCTAATCGAGCGAGAACCGGGCAGTGAGCACGGGGAAGACGAAGCACTAGCGCTTTGGGCCGGGTCAGACCATGACCCGCGCAGTTTGATTCCGGACTGCGGCTAAATTAAATTATATTGGATTTAATTTTCTTAAGATAAATAAGTGAATAATATCAAACCTAAAGTTCTGATTTAAATAAAAATATAGGATAAATTATTTAAATAATTTTAGCAATACTTATCCAAATGGTATGATCCAATTAACCATTTTAATCAGAAAAATGCAATGAATAATAATATAAAATAAAATCAACGATCCAATAATTACATTTTAAATAATTATCTAATCCTTTTCTATTTTTATTTAAATCATAATAAATTCATTTTATATCTAAAAACAATATTAAGGTTTCTGATTGCTCCTGAGACCATAAATAACCTATGTAAACTCTTAAAAGTGATTTAAGATCTTTAATTTTATTAATTATTCCTTAATTATCCTAAAATTAGATTAGTGAATTAAGCCTTGGATTAGTCTCTAATTTTGATGAATCTAGTTTCTAATGTCTTCTTAAGTATGTTAGCACCCATAATTAAGTTTGTATCATCTTAATATGCCTTAATTTCTTTAATCACTTTATTTGGCCTTAAATTGAGATTAGTGCTAATTAGGCTAGTTATGTTACCAAAACTTAAGGTAAATATACAATCCACATCATTAATCAATATGAAGCTCACAAAAATAGATTTGAATCAATTTAGAGGATTAAATCCTAAAATCTTATTTTTAGCCTTAACTGTATTTTAGTCATTTTGACCAAAAATGTGATTAAGTACCCCCAAAACCCTTAGAACCTCAAGAAAAATGATTATAATTAATAATTAAATGTATTGACATCAATTGTTAAGTAGTATCATCTCATGAATGAATTTTGGTGTTTAAGTCCTAAAATCCATAAAAATCCTCTTAAGATCTTAAGTGATCTTAAGACCCTTTATAAAAGCCTTAGCTTAACCAATATTAAATTTGAAGTTTCTAATACTAGTTATCTTACTAGGGTTTATTCATGAATTATAGTCTTAAGGAAAGTAAAAGCAAAAGCTACTGTAAGACTTTAAATATAAATCTTAGCTTAAGTATAAAGTGATCAAATAATAGATCTTAGATCTTAGAATTTAGATTTTTGATCTTTTTATTAGATTGAATTACCTTCAATTAAAATTCCTTACTTGATTAACTATCTAATCCTTTTGAAACCTTTCTTGTGGGTGTAGGATTAATTCAATCTATAGAATAATGTAATTATCCTAAAGATTGAATATATATCTTAGATTCCAAATTCTTAATTGATTATTTTATCTTATAACCAGTAGAGCGACCTTTCAATTAAGATCTTAGTTCCTAAATCATTTAGCTTATAAGATTCCTTATTTTTAATTTGGGTTTAAGTGTGAACCTTAGAACCTTATTAAGATTACCTTGGATTCAGGATTTGAACTCCAAAGTGGAGTTTAAGTCTAGAATGCATAATCTTGATACACTTAATCAAGATTTGGGTTAAGGAAAATAATAATAGTTAAGTCGTTGATTAGTTTCCTTAAACCTTTATAGTCATCATTGATTATGAATTAGAACTTGTTAAGTTCTAATGTCAACATTAAGGTTGTGAATCTGAGATTATACTCGATAGCTAGTTATTGGAGATCCTAAACTTGTATCTTCTCAGAATAGTTAGTTGGATAAATTAGAAAACAATAGATATCACATAAGTATAGATTGAGTCTCTTACTTACTTTGACTTAATTGCTTTGCACACCTTAAATATTGAGCCTCGTTCCTTGAGCATAATAGGTAAGCTTAGGATATGGAAGATACATCCTAAATTAGCATTTGAAAAGCATAGGATTCATTTAGTTCTTTCAGTGTTTTTAGTTAGTAGAGTATGTCCAAGCTTAGTCTACCTCTACAGTTCTAGTTTTGTTATAGAATAGACTCAGACTTAGCTCTACGGATGTCTAGGATGGATACATGTCTTATTCTATAAGCTCAACTCGGACTTAGCTCTGCGGATGCCTAGGATGGATACATGTTGAACTTTCAGTTCAGAGGTCTTGTATGGCCTATTTCTGTTATGGATACATGTCTTAGTCTTACTTCTACTTTAGTTTAGTTTTTAGTATTTGTTTTGCTTTGCCACATGTCTCAGTGGCCTTACTTTAATTATTGGCTTAATTTGTCACATGTTTCAGTGGTTTTACTTTTTGCTCATGAATATACTTAGCTTACTTTTGCCACATGTCTCAATGGCCTATTTACATCTTAATTTGCATGCTTATATATATGCTCTCATTGATTAGTATTAAATATTACATGTTTATGGTACTAGAATTATATGTTTATTTCAGCACTTGTGTTCTTTATATACTCAGCATGTACCCATGTGATCATAAGCACGTTAGGATCAAATTTATTTCAGTAGTTGCAGTTATTTTACTTTTAGCCTCACCTTATTTAATTACTATTTGGTATGATATTTTTGCATACTTGTTGATTAGCTATAAATATTAGTTTATAGCTACCCCATTCCTTGTAGCTTGTATCAACTTATAATGCTTGCATGTTTAAAACTTTTAAACATGAGATCTTAAATATTCAGTTCACTTAAATAGCCTAAAATGTACTTAGACAATTGTCTAACTGTAATATTTTTCTTTTATTGGTTGGGCCCTGGCATTTGCGATACCGACGAATGTCAGATTCAGAGTTGTTCGTTGGCAATGCTGTAGGAGCGGAGTCGGTGCAGGAGGAGGATCTTCCTAATGCTGCTTAGATAAATTTTCATTTTCTGGCAGTGAGTTTGAGATAACTTTTCTTTCATTTAATTCAGTTTGTAATAATTAAATTTTGGTTGTATTTACTTTTCTGCATTTGATCTGAGTTACTGCTTTTTTTACTCTATTATGCTATATTGTGATGTGGATGTTATATTATACTATTTCTTGCTTCCGCCACTTTGATTTGTGTTGATGTATGTTCGTAGTTTCAGGTCACAAGCCCCTAGCTTAAGGTAGGTTGGGTCCTACCTGACTTTTCTTAAGTTGGGGATTTGCCACAGCTGGAGCACTGTACTACCCGTGATTATGCTAATATCAGTATTAGCATCACCGCAAGAAAGTACGGGGACCCACATTGAGAGATCTTTTCTTTCTTTTAATTTAGTCTGTAATAATTTAATTTTGGATATATTTACTTTCTGCACTTATATTGAATTACTATTTCTCTTACTCTTTTATACTATGCTGTGATGTAGATGTTATACTATATTATTTCCTACTTCTACTACTTTGATCTATATTGATGAATGTTCACAGTTCCAGGTGACAAGTCATTGGCTTAAGGCGAGTTGGGTCTTACTTGACTCTGCTTAAGTTAGGGATTTGTCACAGTTGAAGCACCGTACTCCTTGTATTTATGCCAATATCAGTATTAGCATAGCCGCAAAGGGTACGGGCCCACATAAGGCCACCACAGGACGTCTTTATTGGCAAACATACATTTGAAGCCAAACTTATAATCATGCTAATAACCAACTTTGACGTGATCTTAAGAATGAATTAGTTAAGTCAATATAACACTACTATCGACTGCAATAAGGAGAAGGTCATCATCAAGATGGGAAAGAAGTCTAGAGTTTTTATTGGAAAGTTAAGTATAACTGCATCCATGTTTAGTGCAATAGAGGTTAATGAATTAATTAGAAGAGGTTGTGTTGCTTATTTGGTGGCCATGATAGAAGGAAATAAGAAAGAGAAGCTGATGGAAGAAAGTATAGTTGGTAAAGGTGTGGAGCCCTGCACCTTCCGGGTCCATGCTAATACTGATATTAGCATAACACGAGGAGTGCGGTGCTCCAATTGTGGCAAATCTCCAACTTAAGTAGAGTCAAGTATGACCCAACCTACCTTAAGCAGAAGAATTGTCACCTGAAATTGTGAACATACATCAACATATCAAAATAGCGGAATTAGAAAATAATAGGATATAACATCCACATTACAGCATAATGTAGTAAAGTAAATGCAATAGTAACTCAGCTCAAAGTGTAAGAAGTAAATACATCCAGATTAAGAATTATTACAGACTGAAATATTTAAAGAAAAAAAGAGCTCTCAATCTCATTGTAAAAAAAAGAAATCTAACTAAGCAGCAACAAGAAGATCCTCCTCATGTCCAAGCTCCTCTCCTGCAGAACCACCAATGAACTGCTCCAAATCTGACATTTGTCAGTATTACAAATGCCAGGGCCCCAGCCAATAAAAGAAAAAAGTTACAGTTAGACAATTTGTCTAAGTACAATTTAGGCTAATTAAGCGGATTGTACATTTAAAGATATCACATTACTACTTTAAGTATACAAGTAGTTTAAGGTGCAACAAGCTATAATGAACAGGATAGCTATAAATAATATATTTATAGCTAAACACAAAGTATGCAATAATACTTACTAAACATGAAGCTAATCAAGGTAAGGCTAAAATATATAAATAAATTCAAGGTACTGAAAGTAAAACTCATCCTAACATGCTCATGATCACATGAATACATGCTGAGTTTATAAGAGAAAACCATACTGGGACATGCTAAAGTAAGAATACAAAACTAGCATCCTAAATATTCTTATGCTAAATTAATATGGAATTGGAATAAATATACAAGCATGCAGAACTAATAAGTAGAAGCCACGAAAGCATGTGGCAAAGCAAGCCAAAGCACTAAAATGAAATAAAAGTAAAGCCACTGAAGCATGTGGCAAAGCAAGCCAAAAATACGAGAACTGAACTGAAGTAAAAGCATGCCTAAACATAGTACTGCCATAACAGAAATATGCCATACAAGACCATTAAACAGAAAGTTCAACATGTATCCATCCTAGACATCATCAGGGCTAGATCCGAGTTGAACTTATATAATAAGACATGTATCCATCCTAGCCAAGTATAGAGCTAGGTTTGAGTCTATTCAATAACAAAACTAGAACTGAGGAGGCAAACTATGCTAGAACACACCCTACTAGACCAAATGTACTGAATGAACTGAATGAATATTTATGCTTTTCAAATACTAACTAAGGATACATTATCCATATCCTGAGTTCACTTATTATGTCCAAGAAAAATGTCTCAACATACAATGTGTGCAGAGCAACAATAGTCAAAGTAAGTAAGAGACTCAACTAGACTTATGTGATATCTATTGTTGTCTAATTTATTTAAATCTAACTATTCTGAGAAAATACAAGCTTATGATCTCTAATATCCAGCTGTCGAGTATAATCTCAGATTCACAACCTTAATGTTAACCTTAGAACTTAACAAGTTCTAATTCAAAATCAGATGCCAACTATAAGAGATCAAAGTAAATAAATCGATGACTTAATTATTATATTTTTCTCACTTATCCCAAATCTTGATTAGGTAAATCAAGATTAAGGATTCTGGACTTAAGCTTATAATTGGGGTTCAAATCTTGAATCCAAGGTGATATCTTACTGAGGATCTAGGGTTCACACTCAAGCATAATCTATAGGTACAGAATATTGTAAGTTGAAAGATTCAGAAGCTAAGACCTTAATGAAAAGTTATTCTAATGTTATAAGGTAAAATAATCCATTAAGAAAATACGAATCTAAGATCTATATTCAATACATAGAATATTCACCTTATTTTATAGATTGAACTAATCATATACCCAAAAGGAGGTTTTAAAGGAATTAGACAATTAATCAAGTAAGGAATTCCAAATGAGTTGGCAAAATTAAATCAGAGGATCTAAGATCTAAGATCTGAGGCTTGATCACTTAAAATTTAATCTAGAACTTAGACTTAGGATATATAACAACCCAAGTTGTTACCCTAGTTAATTAGGACTCATCTCAATCCTAATCTTGATTTGAAGTGTCAATCAAGTTATTAGGAGTCATCCACTAAGACCTAGTTCAAATCAAGAGTTAAATGGATCAAATCCTAATTTTTGGAAAATCCAGAAACCCTAAACTTTGACGTGTCCAAATTGACCTCATATCGAAAAACGGACTTTGCCATTGCGTTCATTGCCCCCAAATTAGCTAAGGATGATGCTTTCGTGTCAATCGTAAGCGGTCAAAATTTCATTAAATACTTTAATAATATTTAAATACCCAAAAAAAATTATGAAATTAAAATACTTGTCAAATTGAAAATCTGACATTGTCGTTGCGTTCTTCACTACTCAATTAACTAGGGGTGAATATTTGGAAATTCTTGAGAATTAATTAAATATTTTAGGATTATTACTAAAATAGAATTTTTATTATTAAAATTAATTAATATATTCAATTAAAAATCAGCGTTAATGGGTTGGATCTGCCGCTCCATAATGGGTTGAATCCGACATGTTAATGGTTCGGATCCGTTATAGCAACGGATCTGAACCCGTGGATCCGTTCCACGGGAGCCGTCCGATCCGGGCCAGATCCGACGACCCGGAAACTATCTTCTCCCTCGCTGAGGTTGCCCGCGACACGCAACGAATCACCGCCTCGCCCGGCCAATCCGCGAGCCTCCGGCCTCGGCTTCTCCGTCCAGGCGTCGATAAGATCTTCACCTACGCGTGAGAAGGATCGTTTGCGTAAATCGAGTCCAAGGCGATCTCGATCGAAGCCCTAACCCTAGGGACCGTTGAACCTAAGGAACCTCTGATCTACCCATTTATTCATATGATCGTCGCTTTTACATTTCGAAATGCTATTCCACCTTATCGATTATCAATCTACTAGCTCGATTGAGCTAAGTCGATCTAGATCGAGTGAAATCGTTGATTCATACACAGTTGTAGCCGTTATCGTTTGACTACTGAACCCTAGCTAGCTAGGGTTAAGCCTAGCCGGCAGTCCCGCCCTCCTCCTTCGGCGTTCCAACTGATGTTGGGTAGGCCTCATTGAGGCCGACCTCCAGCCGTCTGAGCCGAGCTTCCTAGCCACCAGGAAGGGCGTGAAACTTCATGCCCTAGCCAAAGGGGTGCTCGGGAGTGTCACGGAAGAAGAAGGGACGGCCGGGCCGGGCTTAATCGACTTGGGCCAGACCCGTAGGTCGTTGATCCGCGTTCGCAGGCAGTGGGCCCCGCCAGTGTCAGCCCCAGCGTATCGGGTGCCAACACGCATTGCACTAGGCCCCATCCCTCATCAGTCGTGGTTAGCCGTGGGACCCGCCCGCTGTGTTACGGCCAATCAGGTCTTACCGTGTGGCAGGGTGGGACCCACCTCCTCTAACACGTCCAGCTAAGGGCGCCACGTGGCCATGGTGGATCCCACCGCCATTAAACCTACAGAAAAACATAATTAGCTTAATATAATTACATATATGTTATAAGCATATATATATATAATTATTCAATCATAACTTATATAAGTATAGTTAAGTTATATATATTTACTGTTAAATTAATTCTGTTAGTAGATTAATCATTTGTAATCAGTTAGTTTAAATTCTTAATAGTAATTAATTAGATCAATAATCTTAATTAGTTAATTATAATTATTATATAGTTATGTAACAGCAAGATTAGTTTATTTAATTATTAACTTTAGTTGTATTATTAACTAAATTAGTAGACTAATTTAAAATAATTTAGATAGTTTAATTAATTTAAGGAGTAGATTAATGGAATAATAATTAATTAATTAGATTAAGATAATTAATTTGGTTGATTAATTTATAAAATTAATTAATAATTTTACATTAACAAGGTTAATTAGCAATAGTGGTTAGTGATTTAATTAATTAATTGAACAGTAAATTCATTTAAATTGAATAAATGAATAATAAATTTAATTAAATTAATTTAAGCTTAATTAAATTTTAAAGTTTAATAACTTTTTGTACAATAATCCAAACATAGCAAATATAGGACTCATCTTGCTCAGAAAAATAAAAGGAATCAAATGATGTAATTCAAAAATTCGATCCGAGGTATATTTAATCTAATGACATTTTAGGTCCTAATTAAACCCTCACAACTTTTAATCTAGTTATCCAAACATATGCAATATGAGTCTTAAAATACTCAAGAGTACAGCCCTATCATTATAGAAGTATTAGTTTTCTCAATTAAAGCTTAGTTTGAAAAGTAACATTTATAATCCTCACCTAAAAATAACTAAAATACCCCTAGTCTTAATTTGACCATAACCTGATAAATTTAACTCTAAGTCTATAAATTCAAAGTGCTAACTAGCTTATAATTTTAATGTCATCAATAATTTAAAATAATATTTATGATTTGAATCATAGAAAATCAGAAATGACCAAAATACCCCTAATCCTAGTTAGGTCATAACTTGACCAATTGAAGTTCAAATTGGGTGTACTCCCTGTTAAAGCACTCAGCATAATATAGAAAAGTTATAAAAACTGAGTTTGCTGAATTTGGACCTCAAACAAAAATTTAATTTTTGCCCCCTTTGACCCTTAAAAATTATCAAATTGCCCCTAAGAATTTGAACTTCCATAACTTAGCCATTTGACATCAAAATTTAGTGTTCTTGGACCCTATGGAATCTTTGAACAGTAACCTTCAGTAAACTACATGAGAATTTATATTCTAATAGGTGTAAATTACTAAAATGCCCCTTATGTCAAAATCCTTAGTTTGAACCTATAGGATCTGTTTCTTATCTAAATTAAGTGTACTTACTGTTTATCTTCATGTTAGACGATAAGGAATCCTTGGTAATAAAAAATTATAACTTTGTTCCATAATTCAAAAAGTAACTTTTTGGATCCTAAAATAGGGGCAAAATAGTTATTTTGCCCAAAATTTAGGTTAAGCATCCTTAAACCCTAATTGATCCTTTAAATCACTAAAGTTAATGTTTAAACTATATTAAAATCTTATAAGTGAGTAAAATTAGCTATTAGGCCAAAATTGTAAATTTTCTATAATATCCTCTAAGTCTTTTCCTTAGGATTTTACACTTTACATTATGACTATTCTTAAGACTAAAACTAGATTATAGGTTAAATTTCATTCATTTGGTAAATGAGTTACTTAATGGATGAAATCTTAGTTTTATTTAGCTTCTAAATTTTACAGTTTAATTTTGATTATTTTGTCTTTTAACCTTAGATTCAGAATAGGAGAATCATCCTATTAAGCTTAACTTTGCTTATTTGCCTTAATTAATAGATTGTATTTAGATTGAAATCCTAGACTCCTTAAACTGTACCTTTGGATTATATGCTTAACTCCAATATCATGGTGTTAAAATCATAATCCCTAATTTACTAGATCTTGATCAGATATTAGTATAGAATCATTTGAATTCATCAAATTAGGACGTTGTGATTTATTTCTTAAATCCATAGTCATACTTGAAAGAATTAGATTAGAACCTAATCAGTTATAATCCTTTTTAACTTATAAGGCCATGCTTCTAAGTTACACTTGATAGTAGGAATTGAAGATCCTGAACTTGTGTAACTTAGAATAATTAGAATAGTCTTAATTAGATAATAAATGATATCACCATGTTTAGTAGAGTCTCTTGCTCACTACTTGATTTTATGCTACACATTTCTTAACTTCTTGCTTACTTTTCTTGAACTTTTCATATAAGGGAACATTGTTGCATGAAAATAAAAATATAAAATATTATGATAACATTTGCATTTAAGTTCAATTTCTAGTTTAGATTATGGTGCACATTTACCCCAATGGACAAGGGTAAAGAGAAATAAGAATACTTAACATTACTCATTGAGGAGTGTGTGTTAAGCTTGGAACCCATTTAGTCTTACAGATGTGCTTGACTCCTCAGTCATTTCTGGATGTGTCCATAAAAACAAAAGTAAAATAACTAAAAGATATTTGCATTGTATTTTCTACCTCTTTAGCTTTATTATTCTATTCTGTCTACCCTAGCCCAAAAAGGCAATTGGGAATATTATTGGGCCGAATTGACCAATTCTTTCTGATATGGCAATTATACATTCTCATCTCAGTTTCAGCTTACTGTTCACTGTATTGTTGATGCACGTTATTTCACCCAGTTGTATTTTCTTGTTTTACCTGCTCACTTATATATATATATATATATATATATATATATATATATATATGTATATATATATATGATACTAGACTTTACTGCTTACTATATGTACCATTTCAAATATCTATTTTAAATCAGCATATGTCAAGTGATCATCAGTATATTTAGGATTAGACTTTTTTTTCAGTACTTTTACTCATTGTATTACATATGTATGCCCATTTCTTGTTTAGTTTGCTTGAGGTGTGGTTTTGCCTCAATTTCTACTTAGTTATAAATATTATATTTATAGCTTATCTTATTTTCTTGTACACTTACTGCTCCTATGCTAGATAAATACGTTCTTTTATTTAAAGTAAAATGGTGATATTAATAAATGCAAAACAAATTTTTAGCCTAAAATGTACTTAGATAATTGTCTAACAAGATTTTTTTTTATTGGCTGGGCCCTGGCATCATAAAATCGACAATGTTAGATCTTGAGCAGTTTAAGGATCCAGTGCCTGAGGAGGAGCCTTACATAGAGGAGGTGCAGCAGATTAAAGCAGAAGACCTCTAGTTGTCTTTATTTCATTATGAGGATGAGTGATGTTTTATTTTACTTTTAAACTTTAATTAAATGATGTAATAATACAGGTACTTGTGACTGTGCTTACTTTTCTGCACTATATTATTCTGAGTTATGTTTCATTTGTTTCTTATTGATGTATGATGAGTTGGATGTACGATACATTTCTTATGCTTCTGCACTCTGTGTTTATGTTGATGTAGTGACTGATCCCTTGATTCATTCTGTGTATATCCTTTCCTTATTAGTGGATTATGGGTCTTACCTAATCCAATAATAAGTGAGGGATTTGCCAGAGTGGCACTCCACCCCTTAGGTCTAATCTTGCGGATTAGGGGGTGGGGTGCCACAAGATATTACATGAATATTTCTTTTTAAGAGATTCTATCTCAAGAATGATCTCAATAATGCAATTGACTTAGAATTTGAGTACTAGTATTAATTCAGTTTGTTCTTTGAATGCGGAATTTAAGATTTCTTCACTTCAAATTCATTACACCTAAGATTATGGAAGGTACTAATGTATTAAGTAGAAATATTTTGCTGAAATTCTAAGGTTTAAAGGTGCTTAAATCATATTTTGGTAAAAATGACCAAAATACCCCTCTTAAGACCAATATTAGAAATTTAAGATCTAATCATTCAAATTGATGCAAATCAGTATTAATGAACTTAAAATTAGATGATGAGATGATTTAAACACTTAACTTAAGATTTGATATCATAATTAGCCTAATTAGTACTAATCACACTTTAAGACCAAATAGGGTGATTAAGAAAATTAGCACACATTAGGATAATCCAAGTATATTTATAAACCCTATTACACTTACGAAGGTGACTAAAATCTAAATTATCAAAATTAGAGATTTTACCAAGACTTAATTCACTAATCCAAGAATAAAGTTATTAAGAGAAGATTAGCAAACTTAATGTTCTTAAATAATTTGTTAACAAACTACATAGGTTCTCCTTAGTATCATGACCAATTAGAGACCTTAATCAAGATTTTTGGACATTTAATGAATTAATTATGAATTAAATAAGAACAAAGAAAGATTAGGCAATCACTTAAAATTTAACTATTGGATCTTGAATTTTATTTTATATTAATATTTCTTATATTTTTCTGATCAAAATGGTATATTGGATCATGCTATTTGGATAAGTATAACCAAAGTTATTTAAATAATTTAATTTGAATGTGTATTTAAATTAAAATCATAGGCTATTTGATTTATTCCATTTATCCTTTAATTTACAAAAGGAAAATAATTCCATAATTCAGATTATTAGCCCGACCCAAAATCAGAAAGGCACGCATCAGATCGGAGCCAGGCTGGGCCGGCACTGTCGTACCGCGCGGGCCTGGGCTGGCCAGGCCCGATGCGCCAATGTCATTGTCCCCGCACATCCTTCGCGATAGGCCGGCCGAGGAAAACTTCAACGCCAAAATTCTCAATACTTAGACAATGCTGGCATCTCAAATTAATCCCTACATGTTCCCAGAGTCAAGACGTATCGATCCCACCATTAAGCCATCTCTAGGACGCACTGGTTTGCCAGATAGCTATTCGATAGGTTCGACCCTATTCACATCATCTATGGTTTACTGTGTGGCGACCGCCCCTTAATCATCTAGATTTTAAGAGGTGGTTGTCAACGGGCAAACCCTCACTTAGCATTTAGATTAAGGAATAATCTTCTTAATCAAATGTCAAGAGAAGATATGCCCTAAAATAGAGAGCAAAGGAGATAATCACTGAATGAGCATACTATAATATATCAGAGTGCGAAAGAAAGACAGGTAATAATATTCATACAATCCATAATACATAATCATGAGAAGAAAAGTAGTTTAAACATGTATTATTACAAAACAACTTAAAAGTTAAAGCAGTAAAGTAAGGTCACTCAATCCTCACAAAATAAAAGAACATAACTAAGAGTCTTCTTCTACAATGTTTCTCCTAGATGCTCAGATGATACTTTACCTTTGCTCTAGGATGTTTCTCCTAAATGCTCAGCAGATACTTTATGGCATTACTTTGATCTGGAATGTTTCTCCTAGATTTTCAGATAGAATTAAGTGGTACTTTATTTAAGTGGACTTAAGTGATATTGGATCTGGGATGTTTCTCCTAGATATTTTCAGATAGATTCTCATAACATGCATTTACTTTTTTTGGCAAGACTAAGTAAGAATATATCCATATAAGTTAGATTATTTTACTTTACATTTTTAACATACTTCCTTAATTACAGCATTTTTAGTATATTCTTCTTTATACAACACTTTGATTTTATTCAACAGTTCCTTTAGTACTTATAGTATTTCATGTAAACTATATTATTTCAGCAGTTTGTTTTTACTTTATGGCATGTTAGAATATTAGAATTTTATTTTTAGCTCAGTATTTTCATTTTATATTGTAAACCAGCATGTATTAAATTGATCATATTATTTAAGAATTTCCTTGTGCTTAATAGATTTCTTATTTGTTACTTAACCCTTTTCTGTAGCTTGAGTTAAGATATGTGCTTACCTCATACTTTGTTTGAGTTATAATTACTTCATCACTTTTCTTTGTTGCTTTACTGATCCTACTCTGCTTAGATATTGTGATATCATTGAAATTAATAATTTGCAGCCTAAAATATAGTTAGACTTATTATCTAACTAGATTTTTTTTTATTGGCTGGGGCCCTATCATTATGATACCGATAATGGCAGACTTCGAATTGTTTGAGAAAGGACCTTCTTAAGATCTGATTCAGGAGGAGGAGCATGTAGAAGAAGACTCTTAGTTCTGTTCTTTTATTTTGTGAGAATTGAGTGACCTTACTTTACTTCTTTAACTTTTAAGTTATTTTGTAATAATACAGGTTTAAACTGCTTTTCTTCTCATTCTTATGTATTCTGGGTTGTATAGTTCTTATTTGGATTGTACGGATATTATTACCTATCTTTCTTCGGCACTCTGATATATTATAGTATGCTCATTCAGTGATTGTCTCCTTTGCTCTCTATTTTAGGGCATATCTTCCCTTGACATTTGATTAAAAAGATTATTCCATAATCTAAATGCTAAGTGAGGGTTTGCCCGTTGACGACCACCTCTTAAAATCCAGATGATTAAGGGGCGGCCACCACATACTGTGAGGAGTAAATTCTCCTCACAGAGACAACCACTTGGCCAGAGCTCAATCCTTACACCATACTGGTGGTGAGGCGGATTGAAGCCCTATGGCCATGAGGAATTGGGTGCCCTGGATCTTCGAGTCCTTACTCGAGCTCGGCTATGAACTCTCGGCAAAATTAGACAATCATACAATTACGTTAACCTAGCCCAGACCCTAGGAACAATCGCATTAGGTCTAGTTAGCTTTCCCTATCGATCAACAAATGGAACTAAGAGGAATTGGGGATCAGGATTCCAGAGAAGTGTCGACACTTATTCTGGACTAAGTTCATTCCCAGAAGTGAATCCCCACTGTTAGGATTGGACTCAGCCAATTCCACCTCATCACAAGCATCCTAAGTTCAAAAGAAAAGCATCCAGAACATCATAGAGCTAACTTAATGCTTGAATTAAAGGACTGAGCTCAAAAGCTTGCAGGTTTAGGAGAAGAAGAAGTTTACCTGGTTTAGGAGAACGACTGCGACGGAGGTGAAGAGATGAGCTCAAAAGCTTGCAGGTGATTGCAGAAACTTAGCAAGGGGGTCTGAACACCAGACCACATCCTCAATCAGCGGTTCGCATTTTCTGGGATGCCGGGATTTGCCGAGAGTGACGGGAGCTCCAGGCGTGGCGCCCCTATTCCTAAGTCCACAATCATTAGACTAAGGAGTTGAGTGTCACTCTGGCAAATTCCTCACTTATCATTGGATTAGATAAGATCCACAATCTATTAACAAGAGAAGGAGGTGCACAAAATAAATATAAGAGATTAGTCACAAAATCAACATAAACACAGAGTGCGGAAGCATATGAAATAAACAGTACATCCATTTCACCACACATCATACATAAAATAATAATAAAGAGTAGCTCAGGAAATAATATAGTGCAGAGAAGTAAACATAATCATAAGGTACCTATATTATTACAGCATTTAATAAATAGTTTAAAAGACTAAAAATGAATCTAAAAGTCTCTTATCCACACAATAAACAGAAGAAGGACTGAGAAACTTTTGGATCACCCGACTGATGCTCCTCTTCAATAAATGGTCCCTCCACTTCAGCACCCATCTCCTCAAACCTATCTGAATCTGACATTATCGGTTTCATAATGCTAGGGCCCCAGCCAATAAAAAAAAATCTTATTATACAATTATCTAAGTACATTTTAGGATGAATATTTTACATAAATTATTAATGTCACCATTTATACTTTAAACACAATAAAAGGGAACTAACTAGCATAGGAGCAGAAAGTATACAAAGAATAGGGTAAGTTATAAATACTGCATTAATAACTAAGCAGGAATTGAGGAAAAAAGCACACATCAAATAAGCTAACTAAGAAATAGGCATACATATATAAGGCAGTAAGTAAGAGTACAGAAAGAAAAGTCTAAGCCTAAATTTGTTGATGATCATATGACATATGCTAATTAAAAATAGTAAGTCTGAACATGATACATATAATAAGCAATAAAGTCTAGCATCATATATATATATATATACATATATATATATATACATGCAGGTGAGCAGATAAGTACAAAAATATAGCTGACTGAAATAACATGCACATCAATAATACAGTAAAACAGTAAACTGAAACTGAACAGGTATATAAAATTACCATATCCAAAAATTGGCCAATCGAGCCCAGACAGAAATTCCAAAAGCCTTTCTAGGCCAAGGCAGACATAACAGAACAGCATAACTAAAGAGGCAGTAAATATAAATGCAGAATCTTTTAGTTATTTTACTTTTATTTTTGTTGACACATACAGAAATAGCTGATGAGTCAAGCACTTCTATAAGACTATACGGGTTCCAAGCTTAACGCACACTCTTCAATGAGTAATGCTAAGTATTCTTATTACTCCTTACCCCTATTCGTTAGGGTAAATGTGCACCAGAACCTACCAGAAAATATACTGAACCTAAGGCAACTATTATCCTAATTATTCTAGGTTTTTATTTCATACACAAAGTTTTCTTACATGACATGTCCAAGGGATTAAGCACAAAATACAAGGAATGCGTAGCACAAATAAATTAATCAAGTAAGGAAATCTTCTACACATTATGACACTGCTGTTATCTAATTAAACCATTCTAACAATTCTAAATTACACAAGTTCATGATCTCTAATTCATACTATCGAGCATAACTTAGAAATACGGTTTTATACATTACAAAATAGTAGGACTAGCTAGGTCCTAATATGATTAAATCAATGCCAACTATAAGTTAAAAAATAAATCATTATGACCTAATTAATAAATTTAGACATTCTATACTAAGAACTAATCAAGATTTACTAAACTATGGGTTATGATTTTGATACTATGAGCTTAGAGTTAAGTACATAATCCAAAGATAAAGTATGAAGGTCTAAGGTTTTAGTTCTAAGTGAACTAATGATTGAGGTAAATTCTATTAATCAAAGTCAAGCTTAATAGGGTGATTCTCCTATTCTTAATCTAGAATTGAAAGATAAATTAAAAATAAAATTATGAAAATCTAGAAACTAATAAAAATTAAGGATTCATTCATTAAATAACCCTATTATTTAATGAATGAAATCTAACCTAATATCTAACCTTATTATTAAGGAACGGATCCTAAGGTGAAATGAGGATTCCTAATTATAAGGCTTAGAGAATTTCTAAGAATTAATTAAATTTCCTTACACTTGCTGATTTTATTTAATTATGAAGGTTATGGATAGATTTTAGCTAAGGCATATTAACCTTACTTAGGGATTTTAAAGCCTAAAAATTGAGATGTTTTACAAACTATTCTAATCGAGGTATTTATAACTTAAATTGATCCTAAATCAATTTTATTACTAATTTTAATGATTTAAAAAATATTTTAAGGGTATCAATGGTGTCCAAATTCAGTAAATATGTCAACTATAACTTCCCTATATCACACTGAGTACTTTAACTGGTAGTAGACCCAAATTGGACTTCAATTGGTCAAATTATGACCTAATTATGATTAGGGGTATTTTGCTCATTTCTGATTTTTAGGGCTCATAACCTAAATTTTATTTTAGATTGCCGTTGGCACAAAAATTATAAGCTAATTAGCACTTTAAATTTTTAGATTTTGAGTTTAATTGACTAAGGTATGATCAAATCAATATTTATAGTTCTATTTTCTTGAAAGGGATACAAAACCAAATTTTTATATATTTAAATTTCTCATACAATTTTATACAGTGTTCAATTTTATTTAAACTAGGTTTAAATTTGATATAATTTGGTCCCACTAGGGTCATAGGGTCCTTAAAATTTAAAAACTATGAAGTTTTAACTATTTCAGTTAGTTCTGGGTCAATTCGGACAGTTTTGGATGCTACGGTGCACTGTTGCACCTTCTAGCAGCAAGCCAAGCGCTACGGCGCACTGTGGCGGGTTGCAGTGCTGTGGCAGAAAACTCTTCGAAATTTGGGTGTTGCGTCGCGCTGCAATATTTTCAGGCATTGTGGCACACTGCAGCGCTTTCAGAAGTTGTGGTGCACTGCAGCGCTTTCAGGTGCTACATTAAACTATTATGACCCAGATTCAAAATTTTAGGCACTGCAGCGCCCGACGGTGATTTTGTCTATGCGAAAACCGCAACTGGTCATCTTTCGGGCTCAAATACTCTCAACCTAGACCACTTCACATGCGGTGCCATATACTGATGGAAAAATCTTTCCGAGACCTTTCCATTGATACCCAAATCGACACTAAATGATCATGTTATCAATGCAAATAATGGAACTAAAAAACTAGGTGTACAGAAATTCGTACTAGTAGATTTACATATACCTATTATTTATATATTTCAATGAGCTTCAACATCTTAAATATAGTTTCATAGATGTACAACTAAGGTAACACAGATTTTTAGACATACAAAAGAGCATAAAATATAATGGTATAGCCATTGAATTAACTAATGGAGGGAAAGGGGGGGTACCTTGGCTTTGACAATGGCAGATTTTCTAAGGGAGACTTGAGAGCTTGGGAGATCCTTCCTTCAGCAACCACAGCAATGGAAGGAATGCAGCTGGGAAACGATAAGAAGGAGGATGGAGAGCTAAGAGGTAGAGGCTCTTTTAATGGAGTAGAGGCCTGCCATGGGATAGGATGGCCTGAGTTGTCCATCCCAGTTGTGGAGATAAGGGATGTGGCAGGAGGTTGAGAGAGGGGAAGGGGAACAATGATGGCAAAAGTAGAATTAAAAAAAATAAGGGGGCAGGCTGAAGGAAAAGGGGGCTCAGCTGGGATTGGATGGTTGTAGGTCCCAGCCAGCCAATGAAAAGAGGGACGGAAAGAAGACAAAAATGGAGTTTAACAAATTAATTTAATTAATTTCAAAAATCATATTTTAAAAATGATCTTCGAAAAATCCCAAAAATTCACCATTGGCTAATTCGAGGGTGAAGATTGCAACGGCGAAGTCGGATTTTAATTCCAACAAGTATTTAATTTTCTTATTTTTTGGGATATTAAAATATTATTAAAATATTTGATGAAATTTCGACGACTTCCGATTACCACCAAAACATCACCCCTAGCCAATTTAGGGGCAATGAGTGCAATGGTGAAGTCCAATTTTTAATCTGAGGTCAATTTCCAAGGTTTCTGGATTTTCCAAAAATTAGAATTTAGTCCATTTGACCCCGTATTTGAACTAAGTATTAGTGGATGACTACTAATGACTTGATTAACAATTCGGATCAAGATTATGACTTAGATTAGCCCTAATTAACTAGGGTAACAACATGGGGTTGTTACACCAGGGGATTCGACTAGGCAATTAAGGGATCATAGTGAGCAAACAGACTCACTGTGATGCTCTAACGGTATTTATAGGCATAAGGGAGCACTAGGCTGAATGATAGGGCTCAAGTTTGGAGAAATGGCTCAGGCCAAAGCAATGGGCTCGGTTCAACTGTCGATGGCAAATTTGGGAGGATACTACCGGCAAGAGGTCGCGCCGAGGGTAGAAAAGGAAGAATGGGGTCTTTCCCGTACTACCACGGAGGCTGAAGGTATCTGGATATTTGGGGGAACTAGTCGTGTGAACGGGCAAGGTGAGGGAGATGATCCACAGTGCTGTGACTTATGCCTGTCGTCTGATGGATCGACCGTTGGTTCTGAACGGTTCTGATGGGTTACTTAAACGGACGAGCGATAGCCATCGGATGCGCATGATGGATCTGATGCTTAGGATTTGATCTTGACACGGAGTAGATCACACCGTCAGATGGAATGCACTAGGATGCATTCTAATGCATCCATTGGCTACAACATATGCGCCGCTGTTGGGACTCCGCAGTGGATATGCCACATTCCCGACAGCAAATCATACCGCTTATTTTATATTAATTATTTAATTCAATTAATAATTTAAATCCTTTAATCAATTAATATTAATTCTAATAATTTCTAAATCCAATTTAGGATCAAATGAGCTCCAAAAATTCCCAAAAATTTATCCTTAGCAAATTAGGGCATGAGGAATTCAAAA
This sequence comes from Gastrodia elata, assembly GCA_016760335.1. Taxonomy (NCBI): domain Eukaryota; kingdom Viridiplantae; phylum Streptophyta; class Magnoliopsida; order Asparagales; family Orchidaceae; genus Gastrodia; species Gastrodia elata. The sequence continues at coordinate 20,828,380 of CM028671.1, read as the reverse complement.
AAAAACTCAGATTTTAATTTGGATATCAAATAAATTTATGTATTTTTTCAGGATCCAAAAATAGGCAAAAATATTGAAATACTTAATTGAGTTCCAATTGATTTCAAACTTCTAAGATTAGATTTAAATGACACATTGAGTCTAATGGAATCAAAATTAGAATTTGGTTTAGCTTAATTAAATCTAGATTCAGCTAAGGTAACAACTAGGGTTGTTACAAAAGGATTTAAGGATGTATTTCTTGACAAATTGCCAGGGATACCTCCTGAAAGGAAAGTCAAAGTTTCAATCGAGCTAATTTACGGGACATAACATCAATCTAAATCACTTTACAGAATGGCACCGAAAGAGCTACAAGAGTTAAGGGAGTATCTACAAGAATTATTAGACAAAAGTTTTATAAGACCAAGCATGTCTCTATGGGGAGCTCTAGTGTTATTTGTGAAGAAAAATGATGGATCTATACGAATGTGCATAGATTATCGAGAATTGAATAAGGCAACGAGTAATAATAGGTATCCTTTGCTAAGGATAGATAATTTATTTGATCAATTAGCAGTAGTCAAAGTGTTTTTAAAGATTGACTTGAGATCGAGATACTATTAAATCAAAGTTAAGGATAAAGATATACCTAAAAGTACATTCAAAACTAGATATGGACATTATGAGTTGTTGGTCATGTCCTTTGGATTAACCAATGCTCCATCCATATTCATAGATTTGATGCAAAGAATACTTAAACCATTCTTAGATAAGTTTGTCATAGTGTTCATAAATGACATCATGATTTACTCCAAGAACGAAGAAGACCATGACAAGCATCTTCAAGCAGTTCAAGAATTGTTAAGAAAAATAAATTATACATGAAGTACTCCAAATGCGAGTTATGGCTAAAGTTTGTGGTATTCCTAGGCCACGTTATTGATGCAGCAAGAGTGAGAGTGGACCAGAGGAAGATTAATGCAATTCATGAATGGACTCAACCTAAAACATTAACTGAAATCAGAAGTTTCCTAGGCTTAGCTGGATATTATAAAAGATTTGTAAAAGGATTCTCCTAACTCACTGCACCTTTAACAAAGTTAACTCATAAGGAAGTACCATTTATATGGAGTCAGGATTGTGGAAAAGCTTTCAAGTTATTAAATCAAAAGCTAACTATCGCCCCAGTTTTAGTATTACCACAAGATAGAAAGAGTTTCCAAGTTTATATGGATGCTTCAAAATAAGGTCTTCGATGTGTCTTAAAGCAAGAGGATAGAGTTATAGCTTATGCCTCCAAATAACTAAAACATAATGAGGTAAACTATTGTGTGCATGATTTAAAAATAGCAGTAGTTTTTGCATTAAAGATATGGAGACATTATCTTTATTGAGTTAAGTGTGAGATCTTTACATATTACTAGAGTCTCAAGTACATTTTCACCCAAAAGAATTGAATTGCAGATAAAGAAGATGGCTAAAATTTATTTGTGAATATGATATGAAAATCTAATATCATCCAGGTAAGGCCAATGTAGTCGACGATGCCATGAGTAGGAAGACAATCTAATATCATCCATATAAGAATCCAGTAGAAGTGCTCGCTCGAGCACATAATTCAGGTTATATTATTCATCCTGGGAATAGTAAGATGTACCAGGATCTTAAATAAATATTTTGGTGGCTAGGAATGAAGAGGGATATAGTTGATTTTGTAGCTAAATATCACCCATGTTGCTTGGTGAAAACTGAACACCATCATATTAATATAATAACTCCTTTTTAATAAGCTTTTAAGAATGTTAGATAAGCTAAGATACTAAGTTATACTGAGGATCCAATCAGACTCTACAAAATAACACAAATAGCAGTATCGAGATATACCATCGTATTAAAGAGCAAACTCAATTTTAATATTTTGTGCATGCATCTTCATCCATATTATATAATTTGGTTAATATTAATGACATTTTTTGGGGGTCAATTATTTCATATTTTGCTTAATTTATTGATTTAACAAAATTTATGAAAATTCTTTTAAATTTAATACAGCCTCTTCTGTTAGAAAACAACCGCAGGTCGGCACTCGATATGCTCAATGCCTACTTATCATTAATATCATTGATCACGTGCTACAATAAAATAAAAGGAATTTTTTAAATAAATTATATTATTTTAATTTAAATTAGATTACTTAGTCAAAGTAAATTAAGATAAGCTACTAAAAAATTAAATTGCATGTTTTAAAAAAGATGTATTCAATTTTGATTTGGACAATAATTTTTTTATTTAGAATACATAGTAAATTAATTAATAACTTATTAATATCAAGTTGATATTAAATATTAATACATAATTAATTACTAGATAAATATAGTTTACTTTTGACCCAAGGGCAATATATTTTTTTATGATAACAAATTTGTAGATTTATTTGTATTAATAATATATTAACAAAATTACTTGATAAGTATCTATTACTATTGACTGAAGGGCACTTCTTCTATTGAACTCATTCTATGAGTATGAAAATTTCATCATGACGTTATTCATGTGAACGAAGCCTTGAGTGTGATGATGTGACGACAATATTGTTGAATAATTAACTTTGACGAAGAGACAAGGAGCCTTCGCAGTCAAAGATGTTTAAAGCACTTATCCTCCAATGCAAAAGATTTGACAAGAAGAATGGTGGTGGTAGCCATAAGAGGCACAAGTTCAGGGGTCAAAATATTCGGCGCAATCAGTGTGCCTTTTGTTTGAAGAGTGGCCAATGGAAGAAGAAATGTTCGAAATTGAAGAACATGCAGAAGGATTCATCAGACGCAGTTGCAAATGTTACACAAGTGGACTCCGATGCTAATGACTCAGATGTTTTTCTGATTGTGGTGTCCCAGTGCTTGTACGCAAAAACCTCGTCTTTGATTATGGACACGAGTGCTACCTATCATATTTGTTTACGACGTAATTGGTTCCATACTTACAGAGTGTTGGAGAGTGGTGCTGTGACGATGGGTAACAATCATATCTGTCATATTGTTGGGATATGGAGTGTTTTTGTGTGCTTGCATGATGGTATGGTTAGAGAATTAAAGGATGCGTAACATATTTCTGATATCTGTAAGAACCCTCTGTCAGTTGGATCTCATGAAGTTGAGATTTAAGAGTTGTTATGGAGGTAGGAGTTCTAAGAATCAGTCGGGGAGGTATGATGTACAAGAGAGGAGTTCGTCATCATAATCTGTATTTTCTTCAATGAAGTATAGTAGGTGGAGCCATTACTGCTGATAAACCAATTGATGCTAATATTTTGTGGAATATAAGGCTAACATGCTGGGGAACCATCACTTAATACCTTAAAGAAGCAAGATTTGATTGAAGTAGTTGATCCATGAAAGCTCAAATTGTATTAGCATTGTGAGTTTGGTAAAAAAACGTGTGAATCCTTTGGTAATACCATCCATAATATCATAGGGATACTTGATTATGTGCACACAAAGGTTTGGGGTTCGATGAAGATGGCGTCATTTGGTGGATGATGATATTTTGTCCTTATTATGGACAACTATTCCATATTTGTATGGGTGTACACCATGAAGTACAAAGGCAAATTGCTGGAAAATTTCATGATGTGGAAGAAGCAGTTGAAGAATCAGACTATCAAAAGGAGAAGAAAATTAGATCAAATAACAGGGGCAAGTATTCTTCATATGCATTCTTACGAGAATGCTAGAAATCTGAGATTGAGCACCACTTCACACTGATAAAGATGCCATAATTGTAGCAACACTAGGTTGTTACCTTAGTAAATTTAGACCTATTTAAGTTTTAATCATCTTGTCAATAGGTTCAAATCATCATTAGGACCAAGCCTTGAAAATTTGGGATCATTTGGATAAAAGTTGAATTAATTAATTATTTTAATCAAATTAAATGCCCTAAAAAATAGTTAAATTACTTTGACTTCTAATCAAAAATCTAATTTTATTTTTAAATTTCTCACACCCAAATTAGTTATGGGAAAATTTTTAAGAATTTTTGAAGATCAACTAGACTAATTTTGTATTTAACTTAAATAGAATTAATATTTAAATAAATTAACTAGATTCAATTTAATCAAATGATTGACCATTGGATCCATTCCTACAGTGGCTGATCTGCTATCCAGGCAACACACTGAGCAGCAAATCCAAGAGAATCGGGCCGTTCCACTGTGATCAGATGATCCAGATCAGCGTCGCACCCCAACATCTAATCTAAGTTCTTAAATCTTAAGTAGAATCACTCGCTTGTGATTTAACCCCGCACTATTCATCTTTGTATCCCTCTGAATTGCTCCCAAAAGAGCCCAATTGCTTGCCACCATGGCAGTATGGGAGGGAATCTCTATCCCTCACTACCTCTCCCGCTTGAATGGCCCTCATTCCCCATTCTTCCCAAGCTGCCCTCAATTGGGCCAAGCCAAGTTTAAAGTCTTGGGCCATTGCAAGAAAATCTAGCTTAACCATTTAAGCTCTCCCAAAGATATAAATACCCCTCTTGTTGAGCTTGAGCCTATGTTTGCTCTCAAGCTCAGCTTAGCTTTTTCAATCCACCCCAATTCCTTACTGACTAGCCTCCTTATACAATAAAGTTATGAAGCTTGGAAGTCATTATCGGAGCTGTTCCATAAGATCCTACATGTTGTTCAAGAGTTGGGGAGCTTACATGAACTATCAAGATGTTGTGCTGTGGGTCAGTACCTCTGGGATTTACCTACATTGTCAAGGATTTCCAATCGAAGATCTTTCTAGTACCTCTCTACCACTGAGCCAATCTAGCTCAATTATTGTCAATATTTATTTCATTCCTTGCTATGATGCTTGAGTCATGCTCTAAGATTGAATTTTAGTGGATTGGGGGATATCTAAGGCTCGACAACGGTCCAGATAGTGACGAACACTGTCTGGATGGGGCTATCGGCCAGTGAGGCCAAATCAGCTCCTCATTAGCAAATGACACCTCATTTTCCTAATTTCTCATGAGTGTATTCCCTACTGATCTCTGTAGATTGATATGGTTTGGTGTGCTCGAGTTAGCCTGATTTCTCTTCATTATGCTCAGGCTGCGATAGTACCGAATAGGACTGAGCCTGAGTAAGGTCCCACCGTTCCAATTAGTCCCCCATTGTGCCAGGGTAGGCATTCTCTTCGCCTAGTGATGCTAATTTTTTGTAGATAAAGAAGCTATATTAGTATATATTATGTAGGGATAAGTAGCTCCCTATAGTAAGCCCTAGATTTAGGTCTCTAGTATAGTAAGGATCAGTCGATCCCAATGTCCTCACAGAGGGATTCTTGGTGAAAATGGCGTGCCTTGGTCTGATGATCATGAAAGAATCAAGTCTGGGCTGTTCGTATGTCTTTGTAACTAAGAATTTGGGATTATCCATAACCCTAAATCATTGACTTCGGGAAATCAATGAGGAAGAATATGGAGTACAGTAACGGGCCAAGTCAAATCTCGACCTGTGCCTTTTACTTTCGGGTTATTTATTAACCTGGCATTTATGTAATTATTTTTGATCTATTAATTCTGTAATATTATTTAACACCAAGTTTAAATCATATTAAATCATTTCAAATGTATTATTGAAATATTTAAGTCAATATAAATCCATATATAGTGATATTATACATCATTTATTTAAAAAATCATAAGGAACCTGATTATGGATTAATATTTAGCATTCTATAATTTAATTTTTAAGTACTATTTAATACCCTTAAAATGAATTAGTGAATATTAAGCTTAATTTTTATCCAAAATTAATTATTAAAGTACTATTCTTCTCCTTAGATAGAGAAGAATCTAATTATGCATTTAAAATACTTTTCTATTATTAATTATATTAATCACTCATTAATTAGCCTAAACCTTAATTAATAAAAATTAAGATTATTAGTTATTCAATTTAAGTGTTTAAGGTGTTAAATGACTCCTTAGACAGTAAGGAACCTATTGAAATAGAGAAAGTTCAATTTGGAACCCTAATACTAAAAGTCAACATTTAGACCTTTAAGTATCATTATTTTTATGGAAAAAGTTAAGATGCTTAAAATGTGAGTTTAGAACCTTTAATTTTTCTCATACCCTTTGAATTAGTGATTAAAAGTGTTAGAACTCTAATTTGGTTCAAATTGAATTAATAAGAATCTCTTAAGTAAATTAGGTTTAAAACCTAAAGTGCTTAAGATGTGGATTTGAGATCCGCATCTTCTTCCAACACCTTTAGGATAATGTTAATAATAATTTTTATATATCTTAAATCCATTTCGATTTAATAATTATTCTTTAGGCTAAACCCTAATTTTGTCCCATTAGTGTGGTTTAACCCTTAAGCAGTTGATGTGATTTAAAATCCCCACATCTCTTTCATTAAGCTCTAGCCAGTAGTAGAGTAAATTTAGATTCTATTGAGACTAATTTGATCTAAAGAGAATTGCCTCTAAGTTAATCATAAATATCTTTTGTATTTGTTTAGTTAAACCTTAGATGCATGGAATATGAAGATGAGATCCATATTACTCTTCTAAATCTTAAGAATCAATAGTTATAATGCCTTTGAATTTTATTAAGTCTAATTAGACTCAATGGGATTTCATTAGATCATACCTTAATATTGTCTAGTTTTTAGTATCTTAGACTCTAGATGCTTAGTATCCTAAGTTAGGGGACTTAAATCCAATATTTGGAGTTTAATCTCGTAACAACCCTAAGTTGTTACATAGCTAAATATTTAGCTTAATTGCATCATAATTATCATTCCATTAAGCTTATCTGGTCATTAGAATCGAACCCTAAAATTTTGGAGCGATTCGAAGCTCAATCCAATATTTGTAATATTTTAATATTTAAATTAATTAGAAAATTAAGATATTTAATTTGACCTCAAAATTGAAATCTGACTTTTCCATTGTGTTCATCATCCCCAAATTAGTTAGGGGTGATGTTTTGGAAGTATTTGGAAGTCGTCAGATTTTCGTGAATATTTTAATGTATGTAAAATCCCCAAAAATTAGGATAATTAAATTGTCCTCCAAATTAAAATCTGACTTCGCTCTTGAGTTCTTCACCCCAAAATTTACTAGGGGTGAATTTTTGGGATTTTTCGGAGCCCGTCTATTAATCTAATTTTTAAAGCATTAATTAATTAATTAAATTAAATTAAAATTTATCAAAAAAAATGAAAATCCATTTTTCTCATTTCACTCCTACGCTGGACCCTGCCTTTTCCTTCCTGTGTTTGCCATTCCTCTTCTCCGCTATGCACGCAAGACCCTTGCCTCCCTCTCCCTCTCCCTCTTCATTTTCTGCACTTCTCCTTCTCCCTAGGCCTGTGATGGGATGAGTCAAGCTCATCCCATCCAAAAGCCATGCTCTCCTCTTCCTTTAAATGGGAATCTCAGTCCTCCTTCCCTCTCCATTTGCTCAAGTGAAGCTCCTTCCTCTCTTCCTCCTCTTGATAGCAGCTGAAGAAGAAGAAGAAGCTTCTCCTCTCAAGCTCAAGCTCCCAAGGATCCTTAGAGATATCTCCATTTGCAAGTCTAAGGTACCTCCCTTTTCCTTCATTGGTTGATCCAATGGCTAATTCATTTTATTCAAATGCTTATTTTACCTCCTTAAGAATTTGTGGCTGGGATATGGAATCCATTAGAGCTCATTAAGATAGTAACTTTTAAGGAAGAAAATCAATTTTGCAAAAATGATTTCTGTATACCCAGACCTTTAACTTCATTATTTCTACTATTAAAATAATTATTTTTTATCAATTTTGGTATCAATAGAAAGGTCTCAGAAAGAACTTTCTATCAGTATATGGAACCATACTTGAGGTGCCCTAAATCAAGAGTATTTAAGTGCCAAAGGGGACACGTTTCGGTTTTCGCACAGGCAAAATCATCGTTGAGCGCTACAACGCGCCGTGGCACCCAGCTCTCGAGAAATATGGCGTCGCCGCATGCTACAGCATCTATAAGCACTAGAGCGCACTATAGCGACTAAGTTTTGAGAATTCTAGCGCCTGGCTCTCAGCCAGGAGGCACTACAGCGCACCGCAGCGCACCATAGCACGCAAAAAATTGTCCAATTTTGCCCAAATTGTATATTTTTTGTATTTAATGATCCCAAAACCATAATAATGCAAAAATATATCAAAATTGAACTTGGTTTTAATAAAATCATGTATTGAATAAATAAAGAAGTGATTTTTTATTTAAATTCATGCTTAGAATGCTTATAAATTTAATTATTTAATTAGATTCAAATTCTAAATTTCTTAAATTATTAATTAAATTGCCATTTACTATAGCGCATAATTAGTTAATAGTAACATTCATTTTCCAAATTAGCATAATTAATTTATCATAAGATTTAGGTTTCTTAAGGCAGTATTAATTTTGACCTTAATTAACCTCAATTAGACTCATAGGGGAGTTAATCTAAATTGAACTTCTTATTTTAGCATTTGATAATTTGCATGAATTTATTCAACTCTTGCTAATTTTAACATTTGTGTCTGGACTAGTAAACTATAGTTTCTTAAACCTTATAATAATTCATATGATTTACAATCTTTACTTAACCTTAAGATCTTGGATTTTTAGAAATTCATCATTTTATAAATTTAGTTTGAATTGAATCATTTTATTCTTGAAATTCTTAATTATTTGAATACTTTGAAATCCTTGTAGTGGGTTTAGGTTGATTCAGCCTATAGGATAATAAGATTATGTAACAACTCAAGTTGTTATTTAGGTTAATTAGGACTAAACAAAGTCCTAATTTTGATTCTAATACTCTAATTAAGTCATTAAAAGTTCACCACAATTTCATAGTCCAAATTAGGAGTCAAATGGATCAAATCTTAATTTTAAGAATTTCAGGAACCCTAAAAATTAACCTATTTAGATTATTCTCAAATTGAAAATCTGACTACTCCATTGCGCTCATCACCCGCAAATTAGTTATGAATGATGTTTTAGAAGCATTTGGAAGTCGTATGATTTTTTATGAATATTTTATTGTATTTTAAATACCTTGAAAATATGAATAATTAAATGCTCGTCGAAACGAAAATCTGACTTCGTCGTTGCATTTCTCACCTCGCAATTAGCTCGAGGTGATTTTTTTAGAAATTTTGTAATGCATTTAATTAATTATTTTTAATTAAGAAAATAGATTTTAAATTATTTAAATATTAATATATTTAATTTGTTTAATCGGCGCCGTTAATCAAATTGCGCACTCCGTTTAATCCTTCTGCGCCATTATCCATTCCATCGCTCGATCTAACGGTCGATCTCGACCGTCCGATCGAGAATCGGACAGTCTTGGCATGTCTCCCCGGTCTCGCGCTGCGCATGGCATATGCACGCAGCGTGACAATCACAGTGGTGCAGCTGCTCTAGATGGCTTCTGCCGCTGTAATTGCCACCGCTCTAAGCTAGTTTAAGACCTTTGAATTACACCCTTAAACCAAAGAAATTCAATTGATCATAACTTGATTAATTGGGCTCTAAATTAGGTCTTTCAATATACTATTTTGATCATGAAAACCTAATAATCAGTAAACTACAAAAATATTTAGGATTTGGTGATTATATTCCTTAATTAGCTCTAATTACCCCTAAATTTGATTAGTAAAAATTAGTAAAATTAATGATCCAATTTGAGTGATTTAAGTTTTTGATAACTCATAGAGTAGATTAAAACCTAGTGGTATGGTTGGTTCTGTAATTTTATGATTAATTTCACTAATCACTCACTAATCATCCTTAACCTAATTAGGTCATAACTTGACCAAATGAGGTTCAAATTGAGTCTACTCTCAGTTAAAATACTCAGTGTGTTATAGAGAAGCTATAGCTACTGAGTTTACTGAATTTAGATTTCAAATGGAAAAGATAGGTTTTTGACCCCTTTTATAAAACTCTAAATTTACATAATTGAACCCCAAAATTCATTTGTTCATAATTTAATTATTAGACCTCATAATTCAGTATTTTTGGACTCTATGAAATTCTTGAATAGTAAGCATTCATAAATTAACTAAATTTTTAGACTTCATTTGGTAAAATTACCAAATTTCTCTTATGAGTCAAATTCCTTAATTTGCTCTCACAAGGCTTAATTCTTATCCAAATTAGGTGTACTTACTATCTATCTTCATATTAGATAGTAATTAATCATTTGCCATTGATAAAATCTAATTTAGAGCCCTAGAACAAAAAGTAGCTTTTTGGACCCTTAAGTAGGGGCAAAATGGTCATTTTGCCCAAATTTTAGGTTTGAGTGCTCTTAAGCCCTAGATTCATATTATAATTATTAAAATTAGTAAAATAAATGATTTAGAATTTAATGTATGTGATTTTAAGCTATTAATTAAATTTCCAAATAAAACCCTAAATATTATCTTAAGTAAATTCTAAGTAAATTAAGCTTCATTATGTGAAATTCTTCTCACATCATATCATCCCTTGAATCTTCTAAGGCTTTCAATTCAAGATTAGTTAAGGTCGGTGCTTGAGTGTTCATCTTAGTTCCTTAAGATTTTCTCCTTTAGGAATTAGTAATAGGACTTATGTTAGATTTCATTCATTAAGTAAATTAGGTTTCTCAATGAGTGAAACCTTGGTTTTACTAGTTTATAGATTTTCATAGTTTATTTATGATTATTTAATCTTTTAACCTTATAGTTAAGAATAGAGATCCATCCTATTAAGTTTAATTTTACCTAATAGGATATGCCTTAATCTTTAATCTATTTGACTAGTTTTTTTTAAGTCTTAGCCTTTAAGATCACCTTTGGATTAAGTAATTAAACCCTAATATTTAGAGTTTAATTCTTAATCCTTCCATCTTAATTTGGCTTAATCAAGATAGGTTTGGGTTGCTTATATTATAAAACTTGGTCGATTGATTATTTATTCAATTGTTGTGGTCGAAATTGATTTAATCATATTAAGACCTAGCTAGTCCTAATTATTTTCAACTTATAAGGTCGTGAATCTGAGTTACACTCGATAGTAGAACTTAGAGATCCTGAACTTGTGTAATTTAGAATAGATAGAATGGATAAATTAAACAATAATGGATATCACCTGTGTTTAAGTAGAGTCTCGTGCTTACTTTGAAATCTGATGCTTTGCTTACCTTGTATTTGAGGTTATGCCTTGGACATATGTGGTAAATATAGGATATTTGATGAGTATCTTATGTCAATTTGAATTGCATACACATCATTTGCAATTTTTGTTGATGCTTTCAGTTTCCTGATTTTTAGTTTAGTAGAGTGTGACTTAATTAGTATGACTCTTCAGTTCTTTCTGTTTGGATCTAGCCTAGCACTGCAGCTGCTAATTTGTCAGTAAGTTTATCCAATGCTAGTTCAGCGATGGTTGCCTATGTGATGGCCGCCCCTTAATCATCTGAGATTAAGAGGTGGCCAGCAACAGGCAAACCCTCACTTAGCATTTAAATTAAGGAACAACCTTCCTAATCAAATATTAAGAGAAGATATGCCCTAAGAAGGAAGAGCAAAAAGAGCCAATCACTTAATGAGCATACTATAATATATCAGAGTGCGGAAGAAAGACAAGTAATAATATTCATACAATCTAGATAAGAACTAAATAACTCAGAATACATAAACATGAAAAGAGAAGCAGATTAAACATGTATTATTACAAAATAACTTAAAAGTTAAAGCAATAAAGTAAGGTAGCGTCACTCAGTCCTCACAAAGTAAAATAAAGAACTAAGAGTCTTCTCCTGAACGCTCCTTCTCCTAAACCAGATCTTCAGAAGGTCCTTCCTCAAATAATTCAGAGTCTGTCATTGTCGGTATCACAATGACAGGGCCCCATCCAAAAGAAAAAACAAATCTAGTTATACAATAAGTCTAAGTATATTTTAGGTTAAGCATTTTTATAATTTCAATAATATCACAATCAACTAAGCAAAATAGGAGCAGAAGAGCAATAAAGAAAAGTGGTAAAGTTATAATTAACTTAATTATAACTCAAATAAAGTGTGAGGTAAACACATACCTCAACTCAAGCTGCAGAAAAGGGTTAAGCAACAAATAAGAAATTTACTAAGTACAAGAAATTCTTAAGTAATATGATCAATTTAATACATGTTAGTTTATAATATAAAATAAAAGTATTGTGCTGAAAGTAAAGTTCTAACATCCTAATATGCGATCATATAAAAATAAATTGTTGAAATAATATAATTTACATGAATACTATAAGTGCTAAGGAAATTGCTGAATATAATCAAAGTATTGTATAAAGAAGAAATATACTAAAAATGCTGTAATTAATGAAGTATGCTGAAGATGTAAAGTAAACTAGACTAACTTATATGGACATATTCTTACTTAGTCCTACCAAAAAGTAAATACATGTTAAAAGAAGCCATCTAAAAATATCTAGGAAAAATATCCCAGATCTAATATCACTTAATTCCATTTGAATAAAAATACACTTAATTCCATCCAAAAATCTAGGAGAAACATACCAGATCCAATAGTTAATTCCATTTGAACAAAGTACCACTTAATTCCATCTAAAAATCTAGGAGAAACATCCTAGATCAAAGTAATGTCATAAAGTATCTGTTGAGCATCTAGGAGAAACATCCTAGAGCAAAAGTAAAGTATCATCTAAGCATCTAGGAGAAACATCCTAGAGCAAAAGTAAAGTATCATCTGAGCATCTAGGAGAAATATCCTAGAGCAAAGTAAAGTATCATCTGAGCATCTAGGAGAAACATCCCTAGAGCAAAAGTATAGTATCATCTAAGCATCTAGGAGAAATATCCTAGAGCAAAAGTAAAGTCACACTATCTGGGCAGACTAACTAAGTAAAGGCATATTCCACCATAAGTTACATAAAATTTATTACTTTAAATTCTTTCATTCAATTAAGAATATGCTTTATGAATGAATCAAATTAACATAGAAAATATACTATGTTCCATATAATGTGTCAAACTACAAAGTTCAAAATAAGGAAGCAAAGCATACTATTCAAGGTATAAAATAGCACTAAATAAACTTTGTGATATCACTTTATTTTCTAAATAAGTCATTTAATCTATCTAAATTTATATAAGCTTAGGATCTCCAATATCCAATTATCGAGTATAAATCTAGAATATCGATCATATAAGTTGAAAGAAGATAAAACTAATCAAGTTCTAACATTTATAAATCATATGACGCTTAATTCAGTTTAAATAATAAATCAAACGTCCTAATTGATGATTTTATGAATCCCAAGCCAATCTTGATTAATATAATCAAAATTGGGGAATTAAGATGTTAAAAATACAAGTGTTGGAATTTAACTTCTTAATCCAATAGGTTCTAATCCTAATGGTATAAAGTTTAAACATAAATCTCACGAACTATAATTAAGGCTATCTTATTAAGCAAAATCAAGCTTAATAAGATGTATCTCTAATCTTAAATCTAAAGTTTAAATACAAAAAAATCAAGAATAAAGGATGGAGTTCTAGAAAACTATAAAACCAAGGTCTTCATCTATTAAGTACCCATTTACTTAATAGGTGAATTCTAACCTAATTTCTAAGCAAACTCCTAAGGAATAAGATCCTAAAAGATTTAAGGGAAAGTCCTAATGAAAAGGAAATGTTTAAGCTTTAATATTAATCTTACTTAACTATTATTATGATGTATTTAACTTAAGGAAGATATAAGGTGAGCTAAATTCATCTTTTAAGACGTAGATTAAGAATTAGGAGATTCTAAAGTTAATTTTAAGGCATTTTCTAAAAATGGCAAAATGATAAGATAAATCATCCAAAATAATTCTAAATCAGTCATAATACTAATTTTAAAGGTTAATTATAAATTTAAGGTTTAAGAATACTTAAACCTAAATTTGGGCAAAATGACCATTTTGCCCCTACTTGAGGGTCTAAAATTCAACTTTATGAATTAGGGCTCTAAACTAAAATTTATTAAAAATAAATTATAATTTACTATCTAATATGAAGTTAGATAGTAAGTACATCCATTTTGAATAAGTATTAAGCCTTATAAGGTCAAATTAGGAAATTTAACTTATAAGGGCAATTTTATAATTTGGCTTAATAAAATCTAAAAAATTTGTTAGTTTATTAGAGATTATTGTCTAAGATTTCCATATAACCTAAAATCATTAAATTCTGATGAGTATTGGCTAAGTTATATCCAATACAAGTTTTAGGGCTAATAATCAGGGTTTAAGGTAATTAATGAGTGATCAATAAAATTAATCACAAAATCACTAAACTAATTACACAACTAAGTTTTATTCTACTCTAGGAGTGATCAGAAACTAAAATTACTCAATTTATATTATTAATAACACTAATATTCACTAATCAAGTTTTTAATATAATTAGGACTAATTAAGAGATCTAACCATTGGATCTAAAATATTTTTGTAGTTTACTATTAATTAAGTCTTCCTGATCAAAATTATATATTGGAAAACCTAATTTGGAGTTCAATTGACCAAGTTATGGTCAATTAAAGCTCTAGGGTTAATTACGGTAATTAAGGTTAGGTCCTAAAAGTGATTAAGCCAAAACTAATCCAAATAGAGAATTGAACACTACTAAGTTGTTCTAAAGGTTCCACTGATCACTTTAAGACCCATATTGCCTATGTTTGGACTAGAGGTTACAAAGTTATGAGCCTTACAAGATTATGGTTTTGGTCAAAAAGTGATTAGTTAAAATTTTAATCAAACAATAAATCTAATACAACTAGAACATTCCTGGGAGTCTCCTGATTAAAATAAGACCCATATTTGGTATATTTGGGTAAGTGGTTACAAAGTTGTGATCATTTGAAGATTTGTGACATTTAGGGTTTAATGTGAGGATCCTAAATATTATTATGTTAAATAGAGTTCCTAGAAAAAATTGGATAGTGCCATAATAATCCTCTATTTTTGCTAATCAAAATAACATATATATTTGCTATATTTGGATTTATGGATTAATAGTTATAAGAGCTCAAAGTTTGATCAATTACTTAATTTAATTTGTTAACAGTTAATTCATTGAAATCCATAATTCAAATTAATTAAATCAGATTGTCGGCTGATTAAGACGATGGGTCCCACACAGCTGAGAGATCTGCAAATCACTGACTGCCAATTGTCAAAGGGGCCCCACGATACGATGTCGGGACCTAGACTGCCGCACAACAGTGCTGTGCTGGCAGGCCCACTGAGTGACGAGGCGAGAATCGGACCCGGCCCGATTCAGTCCGACCCGAAGATGACCCTTCGCCTTCTTTGTCGATTCGATGGAACCGGCATCTAGGGTTAGACATTCACAGCTTCAATCGAGCTCCTTAGGGCTTGATCGAACACTGGAAGTCTGATAGATACAATAAAAGGTTACGACAATCAGCATAATAGGATATATAAACTACATATGCATCGATCGAATGAGAAAATTTGGAGTTTGGACGGTACCTGATCAATTTCAATCGATAGCTTTAGGGCATTTGAGACGTGCTGCTGAGTCTGCAAGACCTTCTCTTTGATCCCCCGAAGGTTCCGGAAAGGCTAGGAGGTATGTCGGGGTTGTGAGTGAGCCTTTAGGGCAGCTGCAGACGCGTGTCTGCAGTTCAGCTGGCCGCGTGCAGGCCCGTGCAGCATGCGTCGCACGCTAGCAACCCAGCGGGAGAGATGGCCCACAGACCATTTGATTGGATCAACTGATCCGATCAGACAACGCAGAAGAGCCATCTCCGAATCAAATAGAGTTAGTGAAAAAGAGGACGGCGTTATTAGAAGAAGACGGCAGTCGTCTAAGCTTAATAATATCTAAAATATAATTAATTAGATGTCCATTAATTTTATTGAAAATAAACACTTATTAGCCTTCCAAAAATTTCCAATAATTTACCCCTAACTAATTGAGGGGTGAGGAACACAATGGCAAAGTTGGATTTTGATTTCGACGAGTATTTAATTATTTAAACTTTCAAGGTATTTAAATAATATTAAAATATTCGACAAAAATCCAACGACTTCCAAATGCATCCAAAACTTCATCTCTAGCTAATTTGGGGGTGGTGAATGCAATAGATATGCCAGATTTTCAATTTGAGGTCAAAATAAATAGGTCAATTTCTAGGGTTCTGAAAATTCCCAAAATCAGGATTTGATCAATTTGATTCCTATTTTGGACTAGATCTTAGAGGTGAGCTTCTAATGACTTAATTAAGGTACTAGAATTATAATTAGGACTTGGATTAGTCCTAATTGACCTAAGTAATAACTTGAGTTATTACATCCTAGGATGGTACTTAATAAACTTTTTGGTTCTATGGCTTGATTAGTCAGGTTGTAATATAGCAGTACTAGTTTTAGGTGCACTTCTACACTTTAGTTTAGTTCTTTTTGCCTTAGCCCAGTAGGCTAAGTGAGATGATGCATGTTTTTAATTTGAGTGGCTTATTTGGTCATAGTAGTTTTTCATATTCGTATTTACTATTTTCAGCTCATTTTTTCTGTATTCCAGCACTTTCTTGCTTACTGTTGTACTTGGATACTAATTCACTTATACTAAGAGGCTAGCCTTGCTTATTTACTTATATATAGGATTCTAGACTTACTTCAGTTTACTTGTATGTATATCATGTTCTTTTACTTTATATTAATTAGCATGAGTTCACATTGATCATAAGCATGCTTAGGATGAGTTTCTTTTTAATTATTAGCATTTATTTTTTCTTTTATTCCTAACCTTATTGCAGCATTAATTTAGGAGATATGTGCTTACTTCCCTTATTTTAAGTTATAAACTTATTATTTATAACTTTCTTTTCATTTCATATGGTTTCCTGCACCTATGTGTTTCTTAGATGTTAAGTATTGGTGATATCTTAAAGAATATGAATTATAATTAGCCTAAAATATACTTAGACAATATGTCTAACTATATTTTTTCTCTTTTTTTTTTTGCTGTGCCCTATCATTGTAAAACCAACAATGATAGATT
Organism: Gastrodia elata; assembly: GCA_016760335.1. Taxonomy (NCBI): domain Eukaryota; kingdom Viridiplantae; phylum Streptophyta; class Magnoliopsida; order Asparagales; family Orchidaceae; genus Gastrodia; species Gastrodia elata. The sequence continues at coordinate 20,811,322 of CM028671.1, read as the reverse complement.
CTGAGCTATTTGAGGTTGTGGAGCCTTCTGAGGATCTACATCAGGCAAAGGAGCATGCTGTTAGAGAGACTTAATTCTTTTTCTCTATTTGTTTTTGCTTGTGAGGATGAGCGCTTTCATTTTCATATTCAGTTAGACTCCTTAATGTTTTGTAATAATATATATTTGAGTTGTATTTATTATTACTGTACTTATTCTAAGTTGTATATTTTATTTATCATATTATGTTGGAATGGATGTTTACATTTTGCTTCTGCACTCTGAGTATTTCTTATATTTATCATTTAGTGAAATGCTCTTGTGAATGGCATTAGGGTGAATACCTAATATATTTAAAAGTAAGGAGCTTATCATTTGGTGACCACTTCATGATAATCATGTTAACTTAAGAGTTAACAAGACCACGGAGGGGCTGGGGTGCCATAGATTATCCTATAGATTGAGCTTAAATCTTATATTTTTAAGTTCTTATTTGATTATTTTATATTATGATAATTAGATTTAGACTTTCTATAGGATCATAGTTTTTTTAACCTTTTAGCTTCTAAGATCTACTACCTCTAGAATAAGTGTTAGTGTGAAACCTTAGATCCTTAGAAGGTTAGTGCCTAGAATTCAAGTTTAAACTCTAATTTGGAGTTTGAACCCAAAATTCTTAAATCTTGATCGGTATAATAAAGATTGCGTTTGTGCTATCAAAATACAATAATTAAGTAATTGATTAATTACTTAACCTTTATAGTCATCATTTTAATTATAAATTAGAATTTGTTAAGCTTTAATATTAATTATAAAGTCGTAAAATTTGGGTTTGTACTAGATAGATGGATATTAGAGATCCTAAGCTTGTACTATCTCAGATTAGAAAAAACAAATTAAATTAAATAACAATATATATCACATATGTTTAGTTGAGTCTCTTGCTCACTTGAACTATTATTGCTTCACATACCATATATTTAGAGCTTTATACCTTGGACATAATAGTTGAATATGGGATATTTTGATAAATATCATATGTTAGTCTTGAATGCATAATACCTCATTACTTAAATCAATAATTTAGTATATTTTAATATATTCAGTTCATTTAATTTTTCAGTGCTCAGTTCAGTAGAGTTTATTATATTTAGTCTGTCTCTTCAGTTCAGTACTTTTATAATAGAACTGACTAAGCCTAGCTCTATGGTTGGCTAGGATGGTATTCATTTATTTCTATAAGTCTAACCAGGCCTAGCTCTATGGTTGGTTAGGATGGTATTCGTTAGATTCTTCTTGGTTCAGCGGCTTCGTTTAGCCCGTTTATGTTATGGCAGTACTAGTTAAGATACATTTCTCTGTCCTGATATCTTAAGTCTAATTAGGCCTAGCTCTATAGTTGGATAGGATGGTATTTGTTAGACTCTCCTTCAGTTCAGCGGCTTCATTTAGCCAAGTTATATATATATATATATATACATATTATCAACTATGCATAATTTTTGTTCTCAGTTCATTTTCAGTCTATTTTTGTACAGTTATTACAGTTCAGTGCTATTTTGTTCCATTACTTGTATATTTTAGGATGCTTGTCTTTATTTCAGTTCTTTTATATTTTAGTACATATTTTCTTTATGCAAATTAGCATATATTTAATTGATCATAAATATGATAGGATGAGTTTATTTTCAATTATTATTATTATTATTATTATTATTATTATTATTATTATTATTATATATATATATATGTGTGTGTGTGTGTGTGTATGTGTGTGTGTGTGTGTGTGTGTGTGTGTGTGTATTAACTGCCTAACCTTAGTTGCAGCTTTAGGTTGGGGTATATTAATTTACATACTTTGTTTTGTTTTAGTTATAAATGCTTAATTTATAACCATTCTGCTCTTATTGTTTGTTGCACCTTAAATACTTGCACACTTAGTAAAATATGATATCTTTAACATTTAGTCTCATTTAATTAGCTTAAAATGTATTTAGATAATTTTTCTAACTGTAAGTTTTTGTCTTTCTTGGCTGAGGCCCTGGCATTGTGATACTGATAATGTCATATTCTGAGTTATTCTTTGAGGTTGCTTCAGGCGAGGAGTTAGGTCAAGATGAGGATCTTCCTGCTACAGAGGCTTAGCTAGTTTCTATTTTTGCTTGTGAGAATGAGAGAGTTCTCTTTTATTAAGCTTGTTTGTAATAATTAAATATTCTTGATGTATTCCTTTTTCTACATTTTCATATTAAGCTGAGTTACTGCCATTTCTTTCCTTTATTATGCTGTGATGTGGATGTAATACTCTTATCTGCTTCTGCCACTTTGATATTTGATGCTTGACCTCTCTCAGCTAAGGCGGGTTGGGTTGATACCTAACTCGACTATAGTTGGGAGGGCTATTGCGTGGGGACCGTCCTCTCCGTAGTCATGCTGATGACTGCGGGAGGGTGCGGGGCCCAATAAATCTCTTAATTCTTAATGGAATTTTCTAATTATAAAGAAAAAATGAACTAGGATGATTGATTTGACAATTAAAATTTAGTATGCAATATTGTCTTATTTGAATTGAATTAGAACTTCATTTGAGTTTTAATATTTCAATTATAAGATTGTGAATTTGAGATGTTATTGGATAGTAGGATATTAGAGATTCTGATCTTGTATATTCTTAGAATAGTTAGAATGAATAAATTAAACAACAATGAATATCACATATATTATTGTATGATTCATTGCTTATATCCTTGACTTTGTTGCTTTGTTTCATTACACTTGAGTCGATAAACCTTGACATGTCATTCATGGTAAAATATTGTACATTAAGTGAATATAATTAAACATCGTTCATTAAAAGAAAACATGATTAAATAATTAGAACATTAAGTGCAATTTGTCCTTGCATTTTGTCTTTTCAGTTCTTGTTATTCAATTCACCTCGGATTTAGCTCTGAGTAGCTAAATGATACATGCTTGATACTTTAGTCTGGCTCATAGATTTATGGTTGGCTAAATTTTACATATTGGAATTTTTTTCTATGGCTTCATTAGCCAGCTTCTGATATGACAATTTTACATGTGTACATTGTACTCTTGTTATGCTATTATATTCAGTCACATTCTCTCATTTTTAGTCACATGCTTTTAGTCACCTTTGAATTCTTTTAGTCATTTTTAGTTATATGCACGGATTTTTCTTTAGTGCGCACATACACACATACACACGCACGAACGCACGCACGCGCGCGCGCACGCACACACACACACATATATATGATTGGGTGCAGGGATTGGAGTTACGTCATATGATTGGTTGAGGATTGTTGTTAGAATTTAGAATAATAACATATGCATTGGAGATATTTACTCAATTAATTTAAAATTAAGAAAAGTATTTTCTTTCAATATAGTAGCATTTATAATAGTAGACTTTTCTTCTTTATTTAAAATATATGAAGAAAAAAAGAAAAAAAAAAGTGAAACGGTTGATCATTCAGTGTTATTCAAGTTCTTTAGCGACGTCCTGATCTGGCATTTACAACGGAAATTCCCAGGTTAAACACCCGTTAGAAAAAACTCATCTACTTTAGATATTATTAATTACATTATATATATAAGCGAAAAGTATGGTGTTAAATTTGCAAAATGTAGGGAAATAAAATAATGGTAACTGAAAATATAATTTTTCCTCTTTTGAGCATTATTGTAGTTTTTTCTATTCATCAACATTAAATAATAAATAAAATAGTATTAAAAGTAGTCATACTTTATTAAAAATTAAATATCTTTATCTTGAAAATGAATAAGTAATAATAATAATATCATTTAAGTTGGCAAATCTCAAACCTTAAGGAATCAAACATATCTGCTTGATTATTATAATTTTGGATTCTAACATAATATATATATATATATATATATATATATCATTTCACCTATATTATCCCCCTCATAAGCATAGTCATAATATCCTTATCTCTCCCAAAGTATGATCATAGCCAACTTGCCCCATTCTTAACATAAAATTAAATTCTGTACAGATTATAAATAACTTCAGAGGAACCTCTGTTTTATTCAATCAATATCCATTATCTATTTTTGATAGTATTTTAAATAATGATAATTTACTTAAATTATAAAATTTGCGAGGCTTAAAATAGAGCAAAAACATATAATTAAATTAATGATATTTGTGAGTTTCAAAAGCAGAGCAAAAGCATGTAATTAAATGAACATATATAAATCTATTTCATAATATTAAGGGTACATGTTTTTCTTATTAAGTTGATCTCTTACAAATCTATGTGTAAAATTTTTTATTATAAAAGTGATGAAGAAATTTTCATAATAATATTGATTTTTATTATCTTCTCTGTATGTTTTTGTAATAACCCAGGTTATTACTTAAATCAATTAAGACTAAACTAAGTCTTGATTGTGATTCTAGTACATTAACTAAGTCATTAAAAATTCACCACAAAAGCCTAGTCCAAATCAGGAGTCAAATGGATCAAATCCTGATTTTATGAATTTTAAGAACCCTGGAATTTGACCTATTTAAATTGACCTTAAATCAAAAATTTGACTTCTCCATTGCGCTCATCACTCCCAAATTAACTAGGGGTGATATTTTAGAAGCATTTGGAAGTCATTGGATTTTCGATGAATATTTTAATATATTTAAATTATCAAAAATTTGAATAATTAAATACTCATCAAATCAAAAATCCATCTTCATCATTATGTTCCTCACCTCTCAATTAATTATTGGTGATTTATTGAAAATTTTTGAAATGCGTTTAGTAATTTAATTTTAATTAATAAAATCAGTATAAAATTTATTAAATAATAATATTTTAAAACTAAATTATGCGACGTCGTTTCCTTAGGACCGTCATTTTCCCTGTTGTTGTCAAATTAGGCAGCAAATCAAGGTTGTCTGATCATCAGATCAGATGGAGGATCGGCGTCTTCTTCGATCCTCTCGGCGAGTGTCCTACGCTCGAGCACGCGGCATTCTCCCCGCCGCGTGGCCTCCCTCCACCGCCATAGTGTTCTTTTTTATCATTGTGTCAATTCCTTAACCTTGTTTATGCAACCTATCCTCGTCTGAAGTTGAGTGAGCAGTTAGAGTTTCATCCAGAGCAAGCCCTAGTTTCAGCCCAGCCGATCAAAGGTACTACCTCTTCCCTACATTCTATTGATCTTAACTTATTGTTCTGTTTTCTCAATTATTGCAAATTCCTCATTTACCTGTCAATCAAAACGCTCGATCTTTCCATCGCAAGCCTTATGTGTCATGAGTTGTGGGAAGACGCTTCGCCTCCCGATCGGTCCGGACCAGGTCGAGCCCGACCGTCCGCAGGTCCCGCAATGCTGAGGCGATCAGGTGGTGGATCGCACCTTTGCTAACGTTTCGGTAGTGGGTCCCATCGCTGATTAATTTTTGGGTTTTTAATGAAATCATTGTATGTATATATATATATATATATATATATATATATATATATGTGTGTTAATCCTTCTTCTAAGTTAATTAAATTATTAATTTGAGAACTTTAAGCATTTTAAATCCAATGATCCAAATATACTAAAATTATAAGTAATTTTGATCAGTAAAATTAGAGGAATAATATGAAACTATCAATTTTGTATTTGGATGTATGCTCCACATAATGACATTTAGGACACTCAAATAATTACAAAATTTCCCCCAAACTTCATTTGATCATAACTTTATACACTCACCTAAACATAACTAATATGGGTCTTATTTTAATCAGGAGACTCCTAAAATTATTCTAATAGTGTTAATTTTTTTCTATTTAGAGTGTATTTTGCCTAATCACTTTGGGATCCCTCCCTAATTGCACCCTTAAAACCTATAGCTTCAATTGATCATAACTTGGTCAATTGAGCTCCAAATTAAGTATTCTAATATACTATTTTGATCAAGAAGACCTAATAAATAGTAAACTGCAAAATATTTAGGATTGGGTGATTAGATTTCTTTATTAGCCCTAATTACCCCAAAACTTGATTAGTAAATATTAGCATAATTAGTTATCCAAATTGAGTGTTTTAAGTTTCTGATTGTTCATAGAGTATATTAGAACCTAGTGGCATGGTTGGTTCTATGATTTTGTGAATAATTTCACTAATCACTCACTAATCACCCTTAACCCTAATTAGGTCATAACTTAATCAAATAAGTCCAAATTGGGTCAACTCCCAATTAAAGTACTCAGTGGCTTATAGGGATGCTATAGTTACTAAGTTTGTAGAATTTGGACTTCAAATGGAGAAGTTAGGTTTTTGACCTCTCTTAAGAAACCCTAATTTGCATATTTAACCCCAAATATTATTTTGTTTATAACTTAATCATTATAACTCAAAATTTAGTATTATTGGACTCTATGGAATCCTTGAATAGTAAGCATTAATAAACTGCCTAAATTTTTAGACTTCATCAGGTAAAATTCCTTAATTTGATCTCATAAAGCTTAATTATTATCCAAATTGGGTTTATTTAGTATCTATCTTCATGTTAGATAGTAAGTAATGATTACCATCAAAAATTTCCAATTTGGAGCTCTAAATCAAAATATAACTTTTTAGACCCTTAAGTAGGGGCAAAATGGTCATTTTGCCCAAATTTTAAGTTTAAACATTCTTAAACCTTAAAATCATAGTCTAATTATTAAAATCAAGAATTAAAGTGATTTAGAAATAATTCCAATAATTTTGACCTTAATAATCAAGTTTCCAATTAAAATCCTAAATTTCCCCTTAAGTAAATTATAAGGATTATTATGCTCTATGGTGAGATTCATCTCACATCATCTCCCATATCTTTTTAAATTCTTCTCTTAAGCTTTCAATTCAAGATTAGTTAAGGGTAGTGCTTGAGTGTTCATCTTAGTTACTTAATATCTTCTTCCTTAGAAATTAAGAATAGGACTTAGGATAGAATTTATTTATTGGGTAAATTAGGTTACTCAAGAATGAAACCTTGGTTTTATTAGTTTATATATTTTTATAGTTTAATTATGATTATTTGATCTTTTAACCTTAGACTTAAGAATATAGTTCTATCCTATTAAATTTGATTTTACTTAACAAGATATACCTTAATCTTTAATCTGTGAGATTTAGTTTTAAGCTTTAGTCCTTTAGGATCACCTTTAGATTAAGTAATTAAACCCCAACATTTAGAGTTTAATTCTTAGTCCTTCCATCTTGATTTGTCTTAATTAAGATGGGTTTAGGATGCTTAAGACATTATAATAGGTTGATTGATTATTTATTCAAATTAAGTAGTCCATGTTGATTAAATCATTTTAGAGCATAGCTAGTCCTAATTATTTTCAACTTATAAGGTCGTGAATCTGAGTTACACTTGATAGTATGAATTAGAGATCCTGAACTTATGTAATTTGGAGTAGATAGAATGAATAAATTAGATAATAATAGATATCACCTGTGTTTTAGTAGAGTCTCTGACTCACTTTGAAATTGATGCTTTGCTTACCATATAATTGAGCTTTATACCATGGACATAATTGATAGATATATGATATTAGATGAATATTATATGTCAATTTTTGGTTTATATAAACATCATTTGCATTATTTTTTATTGATACTTTCATTTTTCCTGACTTTCAGTTCAGTAGAGTGTGATCTAATTAGTTTATCTCTTCAGTTCAGTCTTCTTCGTTATATAGGCCATGCCTAGCACTACTATATGCTAGGATGGTATTTGTTTGTCTTTGGATTTGTCTAACCAAGCCTAGTACTGTGGTTAGCTAGGATGGTATTCATCTATCTTTTAGAATAGGCCAATCATAGCCCTATAGTTATCTAGGATGGTATTTATTAGACCCTTTGGTTTCGTGGCTTATTTAGCCATTCTTTTGATATGGCAAGTACTAGTTTTAGGTATACTTCTACTCTTCATTTTAGTTCTTTTGCCTTAGCCTATCAGGCTAAATGAGTTTGGGCATATTACAATTCAGTGTTTCTGCATTAGCTCAGCAGGCTAAGTGAGATATTACATGTTTTGTTTGAGTGGCTTGATTGGTCATAGTAGTTTTAAGTTTTGTATTTACTATATTTAGTTCGCTTTTACTGTATTTTCATCACTTTTTTACTTAATGATTACTTGATTACTAGCTTGCTTATATTCTAGGATGCTAACCTTACTTACTTGTTATTATTTAGGATGCTAGTCTTACTTATTTGATTATATATTGGATGTTAGTTTGTTTTCAATATTTTATGTATCATTTGTTTATTTACTTTATGAAAATCAGCATAAGTTCACATTGATCATAAGCATATTTAGGATGAGTCTTTCTTTCAGTTATTAGTATTTATCCTTTAGTTTATGCCTAACTTTGTTGCAGATATAGTTGGAGGTATATGTTTACTTCATCTTTTGTTTAAGTTATAAACTTATTGTTTATAGCTTCCTGTTCATTGCACCTATGTTGTTGCTTAGTTGTTAAGTAATGGTGATATCTTAGAAGAAATTGAATAATATTCAGCATAAAATGTACTTAGACAATATGTCTAATAAGATTTTCTCTTTTTTTTTGTTGGGGCCCTATCATTGTGAAGCCGACAATAGTAGATTCTAAGCTATTTAAGATTGTGAAGCCATATAGGGATCTGCATCAGGAGGAGGAGCTCGTTGCTAAAGATCCTTAGTCATTTTTTTTATTTTATTTAATTAGTGAGGAAGAGCATTTATTTCATTACCTGCTTAACTATTTAATGTGTTGTAATAATACAGGTTAATTTTATATTTTCTTTTACTGTATTTGTTCTAAGTTGTATATTTTCTACTTACTGTATTATGATGGAATATATATTTTGTTTTACTTCCGTACTCTGGTTATAATTATTATATTTATCATTTAGTGAAATGCTCTGATGGATGGTAAATTCTTTAATTATATTGGATTAGAATGAATTCCTAATCTAACTATAAGTGAGAAACTTGTCATTTGATGACCATTTCATCGTAATCATGTTAATTTAAGAGTTAATATGACTACGACAGGACCGGGGTGCCATAGTTTCTCTCTCTCTCTCACTCTCTATCACTCTCTCTCTCTATTAGTAAAAAAGAATAAATATAAATAGTAATAAAAAGAGAAAATAATGATTTTAATAATGAAGAAGAATGATAATGTATGTAATTAATAGTGATGGAAATAATAAGAGAAATGATATTTATACCCGCTGATGGCACCCAGAAAAAATCCATCCAATGAGATTTGGACAAAATTTTAATACAAACTTTAAAAATAATATTTGTATTATTTTAATGTAAATAAATAAATATTGAAATAATATTCAAATTCCATTGGATGAATTTTTTTAGGTACCACATTAGCAGGTCTAATAGAGTTTCTCAAATAATAATGATAAGAATAATTATTATTATTTATATTTTATAAGATAAGAATATTATTATACAATAGAAGTGCTATTATTTTTTAGAGAGAAAATATAATAGTAAGAAAGAAATAATATTATATATATATATATATATATTCCTAAAGAGAGAAGTATGGATATTAATGATAATAATAATATTATATTATCATTTTTATCATTATTATTTATATGATAATTTACACGTAAAGTGTATTATAATTATTCATCTTAGAAAGAGAATATGATAATAGGTAAAAAATAATGTTATTATTTCTTGTGATAAAATTATGTAAATATATTTATTTAGCGAGAGAATATTAAGAAAATAATAAGATAATAATATTATTATTATTATCATTACTATTAGTATTATTATTCATACGATGATAATTATAATAATAAGTATGATAATATACTTATAATAATTATCATTATAATTTAAAGATGATAATAAAGAGAAAATATTATTATTATAATAATAATAATAATATGATTATTATTATATGACATTAATAATAATAATAATAAGTGATATAATATACTTATTATTATTATTATTATTAGAAAATGATAGTAGAGAGAGATTAATATAATAATATTAAGAGATAATATTATTATTATTATAGTATTTTATAATAATAATAATATTATTAGTATTAGTATTATTATTATACATATAATAATAAGTATAATAATTTATATAATTATTTTCATTATGGTTTATCTTTATCCTTAATGATATTGATAATATAGTGATATATAATTATTTATTTATTATTATTATCTTAATAATAATGATAATAATATTTAAGAATTATTATTATTATCCTTATTACTATCAATAGTAATAATAATAATAATTATGATAATGATAATAACAACTTGATGTTATTATTATCATTACTATTATAGTATAATAATATAATTATAAAAATATAATTATAGTGTATAATGTATATATATATATAATAAAATAAAAAGAGTTGTGTAATAAAAAGAGCAGATAAAAAATTGCATAAAGAAAATATTAGTAGCAGAAATAAAAGTTACTAATCATGAGTAAAAATAAAAATTAGTGGTTAACATGTTAGCAAAGTTACGAGTCAAAATTAATATTTAATTATTTTTATCTCTCATTATTATTTTCAGTATTTTTATTATTTTTATCTTTCATTATTATTATTATCATTTTTTTGTTTTTTTGGTCCTTTTTCCCGTTCAAAGGGGGTTCACTGTGGGGAAACGACGGCTAACCGAGAAGGTGGGGGATGATGTTTGAGGAGTTTGCAGGGTGTCGACAAGGCGAGGTGGAGGAGCGAGCAATGGTGGTTGGCTGGGGAAGGGGAAGAAGAGGGGAAGAGGGGGGAGGAAGAGGGAGGCAGAGAGTTGCCGACAATGTAGGGAGGAGGAGGAAGAGGGGTCGGCGATCGACCGAAAGAGGAGGTAGTTGTGTGAGAGAGAAGAGGTAGAAGATGGGGCTATTTATAGAAGGAGAGGGACGGTTTGGGAGCTACCCGCCCGGCATCGGGCAGCCCCTGGGTATGGCGATGGGCCACCCGTGGGGGATGCCGGCCCCTGCTGCTGCATGCAAGGGCACGTGAAGAAAGGCGGCAACTGGGGAAAGGGGGAAGGAGAGAGAAAATAGTGAGGAAAATTTTAAATAAAAAAATATGTTTTAAATTAATCACATTTTTTCACCTTCCGATTTCTAAATGAAACGAAACTTGATTGGGATATCCATCTTAATGAGACCACTGTACTCAATTAAAAATTTCTCAATTTGAATATATATTTTATTTTTATTAATTTTTAAGGTAAAAACTTCAAAAATTAATTATGGACAATTCGACGTTTATAATTTGACGAAACTTTGTATGCAGTCTTTTATTATTATTACAAACCCAACGGTACTAAAATTTTAGAATTCAAACTTATATTTTATTTTCCTAATTCTTTGTATTTAAAAAAATTCAAAATTTAAAACAGGAGTATCTATTTGTTAGACTTCTCCCAAACCTGAGCATTATAATCACAAAAATACACTCTTTCCAACAGTATATTTGGTATGGCCTAATTCTAAAATTATCAGGAATTCTGATTTTATCCTAATTGAGTCAACAATCTGGTCCTAATTGCTTTAATAAAGATTTGTGTTGTTACAGTGTATGTATGTTAAGATGCTAGTCTTATTTTTAAATTTACTCTAGTCTATGTATCATTAACTACTTGCAATTACAATTTTACTCATCACATATAAACTTGATCATAATCCTATTAGGGAATTTTTTTCTATCATTACATAGTTATTTCAGTTATATATATACAATTGCTTAATCCTTGTAGCAACTACTAGATCCAAGGTATGTGCTTTGTTTACCTTGTTTTTCTTAAGCTATAAATTGATTAATTTATGAGCTTAACACCTTTTATTGTCTGCTTTGTTGCACCTATTTTAGTGTGTAAGTTGATTCAATGTGATATCTTAAGAATATATAAGTTATAAATATGTAGCCTAAAATATACTTAGATAAATATCTAACATAATATTTTCTTTTTTCGGCTAGGGCCCTGTCATGTGAAACCGATATGTCAGATCTATAGCTATTTATGGAGCCATCTTCAGGTTAGGAGCAGAAGCAAGAAGATGATCCTATTGCAGCTGTATAATTTCAGTTGACATTTTGCTTAAAAGAGAGTGAACATTAGTATTTTATTTTCTTTATTTTCATTAAACTGTAAAATGTAATAATTTTATATTTGTATGTTTTTCTTATTGTACTTTTTGCTCTAAGATGAATGTATTTCCTTTCATTTTCTTACTTGTTGGAAGTAATGGATGGATGTTATTATTTATTCTTTTGCATCTATATTATATATATATATATATATATATATATATATATTACACTTAGTATTTGTGATTATCTTGGTAATACTCTGAGTTATTATGATTAGTGATTAATAATTTGGGGAATTACACTAAGTATCGGAGATGTCTTAATATATGTGATATCAGTGATGACCGCCACTTAATCATAGTTGAGTTAGCACTAACTCGATGATGATTGGGAGTTGGCAACGACAATAACAAAATGGAGTGGTAGAGCAAATGAATCAGACTTTGGTGGAGAAAGTCTGGTGTATGTTATCGAATGGTGGAATGGAGAGAGCTTTTTTGGAAGAGGCCCTTGATTATGACTATCACTTTTCAACTATTTGCCTTTTGTAGCTATTGGAAACAATACTCTTATAAAGGTATGGTTAGGAAAACTTGCTATTGATTATCATGATTTGAAGATCTTTGGATGTCCTGCTTATTATATTATAAAGAATGAAGCCAAAAGGGAAATATTAATTAGATATAGATAATGAGTCAAAGGTTTCAAATTGTATGACATGGGAGATAGGAAAGTAATTATAAGCAAGGATGTGATCTTTGAGGAGAATTTCTTATGAGGCCTAGGAGCTCAGAGTAGGTGGAGCATCCTATAAAAGCCATTGGAAAATTACAGAAGGTGGAACTTGAAACAGTTCCATTTGCTCCACAATTTCCTACTTGCTTAAAGCTTGTTACTGGGCAGGCTAACTCAGATGGTGATCAAATTTTTGATGTGGAGGAGGTTAGAGTAGGAGAGACTCCAATGCGTGAGTCTATTTCTACTAGTAAAACTAGGATGGTAAATGTCCCAAAGCCCGCATAGCAAATGGTAAACTTTGGATTTGCTTTGGAAGTTTTAGAAACTGATATTCGATGTCCCTATAAGGAAGCTATGGAGAGCCCTAAAAGTGAGCAGTGAAAGATGGTGGTGATGGATAAAGAGATGGATTCTCTTCATAAAATTACAACCTGGAGTTTAGTGAAGCTTCCTCCTAGAGGACTGCTATTGAATGTAAATGGGTGTGCGCAAGAAAAAAATGGATTTCAAGGAGTTGCATATGTGCGCTACAAAGAAAGCTTTATTGCAAAAGGCTTTGCACAAAGAAGAGGAATATATTATGATGAAGTCTTTTCTCCTATTATTAAGCATCACACTGTCAGTGTTCTCTTAACAGCTTATAAAGAAAGGATTCTCATATGGAGAATTTGAAGAAGAGATTCATATGCTGCAACCTATTGGGAATATCTTAACAGTATTGAAGTTTGTTAATTATGAAATAATAGTGAACATAGATAAGTTTTGATCAAGGCTTCTCATTTGGATGAACTACGCGCAACTTGATTCCTTTGGGAGGATACATAGGCAATCGGTGTTATAACAACCCAAGGTTGTTACCAGATCGATTTGACCTAAACTTGATAGAATTAAGTCAAAAATAAAGATCTTGATTTAAATCAAATAAAAATAAACTAAGAATATTTTTAAATAAATCATAATGAGGGGATCCTGTTGCAAAAATTTGTAGTTGATTGAATTCCCAGATAGTCCTAAATTAATTCATGAAGTTTTAATTTCAAAAATTGATAATAAACAAAATATAAATTTGAATTTAGAAATTTTTATATTTGTAGTTCAAGCATCAAATGAGGATATTATGTTTCAAATTTCGATAATCTTCGAGCTCCAGATTGATCATAGTGAATTTTTAAAAATTTTCACTTAAAAATAAATATAAAATAAATTACTTGTCCAAATTTAATAATTTTTGGATGTGTGCGTTCAACTCGTATCTTTCTCAACTTATGATTAGTATCATAGATATATTTTTTAATATAAGCAATGTTAATAATGACCGCCACTTAATCTTAGTTGATTTAGTAATAACTCAACGATGGTTAGGAGGCGGCCGCCACTATTGGTATCAGAGACATCTATAGGGTGTCATATGGTGGCTATGTTTTTATCTACCCAAATGGTTTGTTCTTAGAATGAACAGGATTTGGGAAACACTAATATAGTAGTATTTGGATTCACAGTTCATTTAATACAAAACTGAAATGTTAAAATGATGAGAACATCATGAAAGAGCAACATAGAAGTTTTAGAACCTAGAAAAGAGTCAAGTTAAAGATGATTAGCAAAATAACATTTGAGAAGAATAAAGTGACACGTGCAATGACATACTTAGCTTTAGAAATACAAAAGTAAAATGCGGATAAAAAAATGGGAGCATAAGCGCAGACATATACGTTTTGAGATTCTCATACAAAGGTACGTATTTATGTTTTTTTACACTAGAGATTGTTTAATTTATTAAGTGGAGGTGCTACAAGGTATGTGCCCACCTCCCCTTCCTTTTTATTTTATTTTTATTTTTCCATGTGGTTAATTTGTTAAGCGAATGTGCTACCAGGTGTGTGCCCACCTCCCCTTCCTTTTTACTTTATTTTTATTTTCACATGTCCTTAATTAGCTAGACGGGGGTGCTACTATGTAGTGCCCCGCCCCGTCGCCGTGCGCAAATGAAATGATCATAATTTAGTTCGGCGACGGAACGGTACGCCACTCAGGGAGGAATAACCCATCTCCCTAAATAGCTAAAAACCGAACCCATCTGAAAGGCTGCTGACTCAACCTCAAGGAGGGTTGAGAGCTAATACTTAAGATAATAGTAGTATCCTTATCCTAAGTATTAGACAAATACATACATTGGATTTAGAATACAATAGGAATCCAATATATGTATAAGATATCAATATTTCCAGTATACTGATCACATCACAATACTAAGTATAAGTAGTATATAACAGAGTGCGAAAGCTTAAAGTAAATATTCAGAAATATTCATCATAGAAGCTGTATTCATTTAATCTCTCAGGATAGCACCTGGTCATAAGTCCACATTGGAAAAATCAACCAATCCTGAATATTACTGAAATAATCTAATACTATGGGTATACCATACTACACCAACCAATAATCTAGGTTCAAATAACTCTATTTAACCAACAAGAATTTATCAAAGCTATTAATCCTTACTCTAAATATGTGTATCCTACACAAGGCTCCAAGGATGTGATCAAAGAATCATTCAATATTGATTTCTACCATAATGAGTAAGTTCCATTCTAGGTGCTTTAGGTAATTCCTACCACAAGGTGTCAAGATCAATCTCTAAGGTTATGAAGGATCATCTAAGATTCCTACCTCAATAAGTTACAAAAGTTCTTCCTACCTCAATGTATCAATAATTAAGGTCTTTAAATATTTCCAGAATGATCCTAAAGCAAGATCCTTAAGATCTCACTTTGCTACTTCTTAAGTTAACATTCAAAATTTACTTATTAGTTTTGGATTGAAGTGAATGAAATCCATCTCATCAAACTCTATTCTACAATTATGAGATGAAATCAAATATATTATTAGAATTAGGTAGTTTCATAAATCATTAAAATTTTATGATCCATCTTATGTTAATAGTCATAAATAAGAGAAAATCAAAAATCCAAAGTTTTAGATTCATATGGTTCAATCACACAGATTTAATATTAATATTAGTACTTTTAATTTAATAATTTAATATCAATACTAAATCAGATGTATTATTGGAATAATGATAGTTGAATTATCTTATAATCAGGTTAATTGATTAAGTAATTCATATTTAGATCTAAATTAAGATAAGGTAGGGTTTAACCCCTAACCTTTCATTCATTAATACCAAAGGTTAATTTAAATATCAATGACAAATCAATGTATTATTAGTGTATTATTGATGGAAATTTTAAATTTAGATTAAGTATCATCTACTTAATCAAGTTGTCAAGATTCTTATGTTCAAGTTTAGTTAATATCAATTACACATAATTAGCTGTCCGAATAAATGTTTAGAGTTTTCTAACATACATCCTAATATTATGAAAGCATATAAATGTAAGATGACATAGGGCAAAAAAGTAATTAATACTAATCAACTTCTAAATCAAACCAAAGGGACTAGCACTTAATCACAAATCTAAAAAGACTTAGGTTTCATGCCATTTAGTTATTGAGATATACCTATTCAATTCATACTTAAGTTTCTATTACTTATCATTTGGCACAAAATACATTTAAGGTACATAGTAGGTTTTGAGCACTTATTAAAAATGACAAGGTTTCAACTTAATTTTCATATAGAAATTTATGCAATGCTCAATTTTAGCTAAACTAGGTTCAAATTTGATATAATTCAGTCCCACTAGGGTCTTAGGGACCTTAAAATACAAAAATAGTAAAGTTTTAGCCAATTCTAGGCAGTTTTCAGACATTTCTAAGCATTTTTTGCAATTTTGGGCGCTACAGCGCGCTGTGGCGTGGCGCTTCTGGCACTGCAGCGCGCTGTGGCACTTTTAACGCTACTGCCCACTGCGACTAGCTGTGGCACGCTAAATTACTAATCAATTAATTCATTTTTCTGATTTTCTAAAGTTTTCTTAAAATACCGCTACAACCTGCTACAACGGTGCATTTGCGATTTACTGTTCAAATAGATGTTTAACTGATTTTCCTAAGATTTTTTTTGAAATGCCGCTGCACCCCACTACAGCATGCCGTAGCGGTCCATTTTGCAACTTTTGGCGCTGCAGCGCCAGACTGTATTTTTGCCAGGTGCGAAAATTGTAAGGACCTACTTTTAAGCTTCAATACCCTCAATCCAAAGTATTCCATGAGTGGTGCCATATATCAATGGAAAGGTCTTTCCGATACCTTTTCATTGACACCAAAATTGGCATAAATGAAGCATCCTAACTATATGAAAAATATGGATAAAGGACAGGGTATACAAGATAGAGGAAAAACAGAGCATGATTTTTCACAGAACTAAGATGCCACAATGAGCCTTAATGGCTTCCTTACACCATCATGAGGTTCTAGAGCTACAAATAAGCATAGTAGCAATATGAAGAAAATAAAGGAGAGGAGCAAATGGGTACCTTATGTAACAACCCAGATATTGTTACCTATTAATTAGTGATCTAATTGACTATAAACCTCTTTCATTACTCTTATAATAGTGTTAAGAGTCTCCACCTCAAATTTTGTGCGATTTGGAGACCATTGGGCAATTTCCAATAATTCCTGGTTTTCGAATAATTTTGAAAATACCTATATTAATTAGGCTTCAGAATTAAAAATGGAGTCCACCATTGGACTCACCACACCCAAATTAGCTAGGGGTTGTATTTTGGAAGCGTTTGGGAGTCATCAAATTTTTCACGAATATTTTGATAATATTTTAATACCCAAAAAATTAGGTAAACTAAAAATACCTCTCATTGGAGATCTGATTTTATTTTTGAGTTCCTCACCTCCCAATTAGGTAAGGATGGAAATTTGAAAAGTTTTTCTTTTGAAGTGCATTTGAGTAAATAAACTTGATTAAAGAAGGAAGGATACATAATATTACATTATTTCCTTATAAATTACTATAATATAATCATACAACTGAATTATTATTAAGACAAAAAATGTGTTTGATTATGAGCCGTTCGCTTTTAGGTATAGATCCAATGGCTCATAAGATTTGGTACGCCTCTATGACCGGTGAGGTCGTGTGCCTGCATTCTGAGTGGAGGCGTACGAGGGTGGAGGCGTACGAAAGAAGAGGTGGCCAGCTATCCCCTTCGATGGCCTTATCCTCCTCGTCTTCATTTCCTTCCTTTTGCCTTTTCTTTGGAGGACGGTTACCAAATATCGGGAGACTCACTTCTGAGCGAGAGAGGAAGAAATCGGCGACACGAAGAGGCCTTCTTCGAACCCTAGATTTTTGCCGACCTCAAGCGAGAGTGCAAGGTACCTCCATATTGATTCATATCCTATGTATATAACTTCCTTTGCATAATATTTCAGTATCAAACAATTCATATTAGAAGTGAATGAATCTACGAAGGATTCATGTACTATCTCCCTTCGATTTATTTCAATGGCAATTATACAATGAGAAGTTTATAATTTCTTATATTGAATCTACTCTTTTATTTCCGATTAATTGAGTTCAAAAATAAAGGGAATGATGAATTCCCCTAGTTTAACAAGTTGATTTCATTTTTTTTAATGATATGCTATTCAATTTTGCAAATGAGATCCTATACAAATATCACCATTAATGTGCTTATTACTTCACTTTGGATAAATCTGTCAAGTCTTAAATTATAGTGCATCAGCAAACAAATGTTATAATTTAAATTTTAAGGATATTAGTAGGTCTCTTCATTTGGATAAAAAAAAACTATCATATGTAAGAACCTAACTGCTCTTAGAGTTTTGGTTAAGGTTGACATGTTTTAAACTAATGGTGATAAACTAAGCATCTTGCTTGACAAATACCATTGATTAGAGCTTGACAAATATCACTGATCTCTAATAATATTCTCAACTTAATGACATCAAATTAAATACAATTATTCTTTGCATGTTATATTTTACTATCTTTTAAGGATATTGAAATAATTGTTAATTTGTTGTATGCTATATCATTATATGTTCTATTTATTTATGAAACTTCAATTGCATTATTGAATTTCAATTACTCATAAGTATACCAAATATCTTGATCTAGAGATGTAATAGAGTCGAGCATGGGTCTTTGAACTCGCAAATAAATTATCAAGCTTAGTTTTGTGTAAAAATGTGTGAGTCGAATTAAATTAGATTGAGAATATAAGTAAGATATAAGTTTATTATAAACAATCGTGATGCTGTCAAGTCATATATTGCTCCTTCATACAATACTAAATCTAATAATTGCTGTCCTTATGATGCCACTTTAAATAATAGTTGTTATTAATTGTAATGAAATGAAGTCAAATGCTGTCATTCTTTATTAATTCATATGTTGTCATCTAATGTAATGTAAGAATGAATGTTGTCACTTCTTATAGAAAATTGTATGTAGTTAAATAGATGAATATGAGATTTATGGAATATTAGAATAAATATTGTAGTTGCTCTTATTAACAACATATGCTGCCATGTATTATTTGAGATTCAATTGTTCTTATCTAAAGTAAAGGAAGAACAATTGCTATCATTAATTTCAATATAAAATAAAGGCTGTCATCCATCTAAGGTAAATCACATGCTGCCATCTTTTTAATATGAGATTAAAATGTGAATATATGTTGCCTTTAGTTTAGAAGTTTTGTGATAAAATGTTGCCACTTTTAGTTTTATAAGATCAAGAGCAACCGAATGCTATTAGTCATATTCATGTGAACAAATGTTGACATATATTTTAGGAGATCTAAATACTACCATTTAAATAGAGATCCATATTGTTGCCATTTATATTACAAGATTCAAATTGCTGCCATGTATACTATGAATCAAATTGCTGTCATTAATTCCAATTAGAATCCAATGTCACCATTTTTCTTGAGATCAAATATGAATGCTGCCATGAATTGTATATGATAATATATATTGTCATTTCTCTTAATAGTATCACATGCTATCATGATTTATATTAAGAGTCCAAATGCTGCTATATCTTATAAATGTAATTATATGCTGCCTTTAAACTTGTATGTAACCATATGCTGCCTGTAAACTTGTATGTAACCATATGCTGCCTTTAAGCTTATATGTGATCAAATGCTGCCATTCTTTTAATGCAATCATATGCTGCCTTTCATTCTGATGTGAGATCAATGAGTAATATGAAAACGAATGTTATCATTTCTTTTATTAGAATCAAATAGTGTTATCTTTATTTAATATGAACAAATGCTATTAGTTCATTTAATGTGATGAAATGATATTAGTTCATTTAATGCGATCAAATGATGTCACTTCTCTTATTAAAATCATATGTGGTTAATTATATAAATGAAAGAATCATTGAATCCTGTCAAATTTAATACTGTTCTTTACATTAATTATATTAAATTAACTTCTACCATCAAATACATTTAAGGAATCAAATGCTGTGTTAGAATTCAATTTAAATGATTCTTATTTCTTTTATATTTAAATGCTAACTTTAATGATGTTGTTCTAGGCAGGTTGAGTTATAAATTAGTATCAAATGAAATGTTGCATTAAATGCTATTTCCTTATGGCATAATAAGCCAAATGATGCTACCCCTATAAATTGCTAAATTAATTTCTGCATCTCTTATTAATTTTATAGATGTTTGATATAGGATGTATGAGTTATAAGTTAGTAAACTGTTTTGTTTCATTTTATAACTTGAAATTATTAGAATTAGAAATAGTCAATTGATTGACTTATAAATTGTTGTTCTTTATAATTGTCAAAACTATTAGAATTGGAAATAAGCAATCCTATGAAATGGATTGAACTCTATTTTAGAATTGGAAATGAGCAATCCTATGAAATAGATTGAACTCTATTTTAAAACTATAAATAGTTAATGGATTGACTTATATATTGATTTTGTAATTTTTTATTTGAATAAATACAAAGGAGACTCTGCCAAAATTTTTAAGAACTTTAAGACTTAGAAATTTTAAGAAAAATATTAGATATTTTCACATGTTAATTACTTATAAGATATCTAGAGTTTTATATCTAGGATTGTAATTATTCATTTTAATATAAAGTATTAACTTCAATTGTAAGTATCTATTTCAATTGTTCATTTTAGAACATTAGCTCTCAACCAATTAGATTGAGAGTAATAGCTTCCTTTTAAGCTTTAGATAAGCTTTTAGATTTCTAATTCCCTACAATCATAAGTTGAATTATTTCATGTAAGGTAATAATATATCTCTTTTATTAGCTCCAATAATTAAGTAGATTATTAAAGCTTAAATAACAAAAGGATATCACATACTTTACAATTATTGAAATTCATTGAATGCTTGTCTAGCTTTGAGCTTATTTCCTTGAACATTCATTCAAGATCATTGTACATAAATAAAGATTTTCATAAAACTTTAAGGGGAATGCCTTATGGAAAATTTGAGTAATAAAGATAGCGCTTATAATAGGACTTCACATTTTAGAGAGGGTAAATGTGAATGTTCGACCTCCCCACTGTATTTTGTTAGGCAGACATGCTTAACTCCTCTCCCCATTCTGTTGTGTACTCCTACAGAATGAGGTAGCTTCTAAATATAACTTTAACTAAAAATGTAAGAGTTCTTTTATAATCTTATTGATTGTAAGATCTCTTCATAACTATTTAGTTATGCATATTTTTCATAGTCCTAGGCTATGTTTCATATTTCCTTTGCTTTACACTCTCTATCTCCAATATTGTGTATTGCTTACTTCAGTTCATTTTAAATACAGTGTATGTTGCTTAATTTCATTTTATGCTTCACTGTATTACATTTGCTTACTCAGTATAAATTTTATTAAATATATATCACTTTCATTTAATTTACTTAAGTGTACATAGTAGTTTTTAGCCTATAGGATGCTTTTCCTTACCAATTTTGGATACAGGCTAGGACTTATATGCAAGTGAGTATTTTTACTCAACTTATTTCATAATGTCTTCTTTATAGTAATGCTTAGTTCCTTTTTCCATACTTTACAGCTTTTATAGCTCTGTTGCTTACTTTAAATTGTAAATTATATTTGTGATATTTATTAATTTAAATATATAGCTAATCTTAAAATGTGCTTAGACTGCTTAGTCTAACTACACTTTTTTCTTTTCTTTGGCTTTGCCTTATCATATTTAAATACTAAAATATGATAGATCAAGAGCTCTTTAATTCAGGTAATGCGGGTCCAAGTGCTTGAAGGGCTTATAAAGAATTTTGCCTTTGCTTAAATTTTATAATGTTTACTTGTATTTTGTTTTTAAATGAGAGAGTGATCTATTTACTAGCATCTACTCTTACTTTTAAAATATTTGTAATAATTAGATTATAAACTGCTTGAGTTTATTTAAGTTACTTTTGCCTACACTTATTAATCTTATTGTATTTTCTATGTTTGTAACTGCTTGAGATAAATGAGTGGATTATTCTAATTACTTATATTGTAAATACTTACAATATTATATTTACATGTATCTCCATATCATGTATAATTTTTAATTGTATTCAAATTGTATAAATTTATTTTAACTTAACAACTACTCACAAAGTGACTTGGCCACTTAGCATCTACACTTGATTTGCTTTCTCCTAATCGAGTGTTGGGTGCTAAGAGAACATCCCAATATTTGGATTAATCTCCTATCCAATTATTGGGGTCGTTACACCTTAGCCTTGCGAGGATGAAGAAGGAAGAGAACTCTATTTTCTTCAAAAACTTTGGAGGTGGAGAGCTGCACTTCCTCTTCTTTAGTAAGCACCCAAAGAAGGAGGAAGAAGGGAGGAGGAAGGAGGAGTTCAGCTTTTTGCAAAGGGAAAGAAGAAGGATTTGAGCTCCTTCTTAAAGGAGAAGAGAAATGATGAGCCTAGGGAATAGGCCATCATGAGGTCTAGGGAGAGGGAGAAGGAGACCATCAAGCTTGCCTAAGGAAGGCATGGGGGCGCCAGCTAGGGAGAGGGGCTATCAACCGAAGGGAACTAGAAAAATAGGGGAAATTGTAAATTTAGGACTCGATAATCCCTTATTTATTTTCTTTGATTATTTAAAAATTCAGATTTTTGAAACGCACTCCGAAAATTCCTAAAAATTCACCCCTAGCTAATTTGGGGGTGAGTAATTCAACGGCAAAGTCAGATTTTGATTCTAATGACTATTTAATTATTCTATTTTTTTGGCGCATTTAATTATATTAAAATATTCACGAAAATTCGACGACTTCAAACACGTCCAAAACATCACCCCTAGTTAATTTGGGGGTGAGGAATTTAACGGTGAAGTTGAATTTTGATTTTGAGGTCAAAATAAATACCTCAGTTTTCTAATTAATTAAATATTAAAATATTCCAAAATAATCGATCGAGCTTCGAATTGCTCCAAACTTTCAGGGTTTGGTTCTAATGACTAGATGAACTTAATAGAATAATAATTATAATATGATTAAGCTAAAATTAAGCTGAGTAATAATCTTGAGTTGTTACATACCAGGTGTATGCCCACCTCACCTTCCTTTTTATTTTAATTTCATTTTTCCATATGGTTAATTTGTTAGGCGAAGGTGCTACTAAGTGTGTGCCCACCTCCCCCTCTTTTATTTTCTTTATTTTCTTCTATTTTCTTTTTATTTATTTTCATATGTTGAGTTACTTTGAGGTGGAGGTGTTACCAGGTGTGTTATCGCCTCTCCTTCTTTTTGATTTAAATGGTAAGTAATAAATTAATCTCAAACATCTAACTCATTATGTTGCTTCATTTCTTAAGTCAGCATTGAATCCAATTTCAACTTAAAACATGTCAAGTAAACTTTGAATCGTAACTCTAATCAAATCAGTGTGGATAACTAAATAGTGTAGGAATCCAAATTTAGCTTACAACCTCGTCTTATGGTTGCCAATGCTTTAGATGAATATAATTGACCCATGTCTTAAGTTTCCTTAGTGATGCGTGTGAATTTAGTAAGAATGCTCATACACAGCGAAGCACCTAACCAATTGTTGAGATTAGATGAAGAGGCTATGGATTAAATCTGAGAGTATCTCTAAGTCAATGATTATATTATCAATAATAGAAAAGAAAACGAAAAATACATAATTTGTAGGTTTTGCTGCAGACAAATTTACAGAAAATTGTATTTGTGTATGCTTCTTCGATATTAATTGGCAACCTATCAAACCACCACTTGAACTATTGCAATTGTACCCCGCACCCTGATTAAGATAAATATTTCAGCATTTTAATCTTAAATTGTTGTTATCTTAGATAGCAGGCTCTAGAATGGTAGAATAAATCTTGTAAATACATTATGACAGTATACTTTGCATATTTATACAATTGCATTCAAGTTATGTAATTATATTATCATAACCAAGCGCCTGATAGACAGAAACCAGAGCGCTCATGGTCGCCCAAGTGCCCGCATAATTTTTGGCCCGATTTGAAGGGCCTATAAAACCAAAAATAGAAAATTATGATTTAAGCTAAGGAAAGTTTTGTATTATTCTCAGCCCCCATCCCATATTTGAAATAGGGTTAGGGATTTCATGCTTGTAGTGGTGGAAGAAGGTTAAACCCCATTGTTGAGTGCATGGGTGAAAGGTTTGTGAAACCCTAATTATATTATTCTTTCAGTATAGTAAATTTTCTCCTCCTCTCTCTCTGTGGGCGTAGGTGTTTACACAGAACTACGTATGTCATGTTGTTATGCTGCGATTTGCTTTTGTTTTGTTCTTGCTTAGTTAACATATTTTTATTGTTAATATAGTCATATACTAAGCCAAGTTATGCTGAGTTTGTTATGCCCAAATAGGCTCCTCTAATAGCCCGAAGAAGTCCAAGCTTGGGCCAATTTAAATGCAGCCGACCCACCCGCGCCTAGTAATATTTTTTGGCGAGCAAAGCCAACTTAGTGAATTCTTAAGATGGCCACTCTTTACCTCCGATGTTGTATTTAATCGGGCAGACTATCGAGCCGGGCGGGTCAAAAGGTCCATACAGCCACAGATATAAAAGGACACATAATTTATGAATATTGGGATTAATGTAATCATCCTTATTAAAATGCATAGATTTTAAACATTAATGTAAGCGTAGCACATAACAATATAATATCCTTAGATAATATTTATTAAGGAGCTATCTTAAGTAATGTGCAGATGAAGATAGGTTATTTTATTTCTTAATATATCCGAATTTATATAATAAAATTAAAATCCACCTTTATATTTAATTTTATATAATTAAATAATTATTTGTATCCCATTAAATATACTCTTTACAACCACACTTTTACTACAAAATGAGCAATGGGGCCCAAAGTTTGACTTCCACAATTAGCACTCCCACCCCTCACTATATAACCCTCGGAAGAGAGCATGCAAAATCCTTCAAATCACAAACCCCAAGCAATGGTCGTTGTCCTCTCCAACCAATCCCTGGAGGAGATATTCGTGGCGAAGCCGTCAATGCCATGCCCGCCCTTGTCGAGGGTTCCGACAATCGACCTTGCCGGGCTCACCGCGGCCGCCGAGATCGTCGCCGCGTGCTCCGAGTTCGGCTTCTTCAAGGTGACAAACCACGGCGTCCCAGGCGGCCTGGCGGCCCGACTGGAGGCCGCCGCTGCGGAATTCTTTGCTCTCCCTGATCCGCTGAAGGAGAGGGCCGGCGGGGGTCCCGCCGCCGATCCCTTCGGCTACGGGAGCAGGAAGATCGGCAGCAATGGGGATGTCGGCTGGTTGGAGTATCTCCTCCTTGAAGTAACCAAGAAACCCATCGCCTCCATTCCGTACCTGGACGAGTCCTGGGCCTCCTCGTTTGGGTAAGTTCTCCATTTTTTTTCTAATATTATAATAACCAATAAATAACTCAAAACAAAAAAGAGAAATGAGATTTGAGCTTCTGACATTTAAAAAAATTATCTAATAATATTTGGAAATAATTTTAATATAATATTAAAAATAATATTTATATTATTTTAATATAAATAAAAAAAATTAATAAAATATACTCAAATCTTATTAGTTTGGACTTATACCATGTCAGCGGTACAAATATCATTACTCAAACAAAATGCTATCTTTACCTCATTTTTTTAAAAACTTTTTTGAAAAATATTATATTTATATAAGAATATATACTAAAAATTATTTAAGGTAAATTAAAAATTTTCTTTTTTTTATAATTTTTGAATATAATTCTTATCAAAATATGCATTCAACTAATAATCTACTTACACATTAGATTGACACATCATCTATATATTTTGATATATACAGTATATAAGTATAGCAATACTTATTTTTTTTTAATCATATAAAGAAATCTATTTAACTAATAATTTACTCACACATCAAATTAACATATTATTTATATATTTTAATATATATTAATATATAAGTTTAACAGAATACTCAAAATAAAGGTAT
Source organism: Gastrodia elata (assembly GCA_016760335.1). Classification (NCBI taxonomy): domain Eukaryota; kingdom Viridiplantae; phylum Streptophyta; class Magnoliopsida; order Asparagales; family Orchidaceae; genus Gastrodia; species Gastrodia elata. Next base: position 20,785,040 of record CM028671.1, on the reverse strand, counting down.
AAAATTTTCATTTAATCTTCAAAATAAAGTATTTAACATATCTCAATTGTGGATAGTATTTGCAAAAATAAATTTAATGTTATTTTATATGAAAAAAAAATTGTATAATTTTTTAAAATTATTTGAGTTATTATTTAGAGCTAATTGAACTCATATATCAATTAAAATTATATATATTGAGATTATTTTATACAAGTAGTAGTTTATATACTAATAAAATATTATAATTAATTTATTTTAATTAATTTATATTTTTAATTTTTATAAATAAATCTTAATTATTAATGAGTAAAATATTAAGATTTAATATTTTAATAATGTTGAAGTTGAAAAATGTTACATAGCTTTTAAAGATTTTAAATATCTCTTAAAATATATTGATGATTAAAATTTAAAAAGTTAAATAAAATAAAAAATTTTTATTAAATTTAATTTTATTTATGGGACTATAAAAATATATTTTTTTAATCTTAAATTTTAATCATTTATATTTTTTTTAAAGATATTTGAGACTAATTAATATTTAACTTCTTAAATTTAATTTTTATTTTTATTTTTTTTTTGTAAGATATTACTCAAGTTATTCGAGCAATTTTCTTCATATTATATTAAGTCTCACTATCCAACATCCTATTAAATGAGGCCAGGTTGTGTCGCTCATTATTAAATCCCAGTATCCTATAAAAATAGATTCTAAACAATTTTCAAATATTTTTTTAAAAATATAAAAAAAAATTCACAAAAAATTATCTAAAATTTTATTTTTGTATACGCCCATAAAAAATGCTTATTTTAAATATAAAATCATATTATTTATTTATTATGAGATATTTGAGAACGGATAATATTATAATGACAAGTGATAGTATAAATAGTATTTCTGATTGGAAAACGGGGCAGTCAGCCATTTCCATTCCATGTTTATCTATCTGAATTCTGAAGGGCCTATCGAACCATCTGCTTTAGAACCTTTTGAACTTCCCGAGAGTCCAATTGTGGGTGGGCCTCGCAAAGAAAAAGGAGGCATCCCTACACGTGTAAGACGGATGTTTACATTTGTGGTGCAGGTGCGCGGTGAAGGAGTACGTGTCGGCAATGCGGAGATTGGCTGGGGAGGTGCTAGAGCTGATGGCTGAAGGGCTGGGATTGGAGGAGAGGAACGCGCTGAGCCGGCTGGTGAGCGATGAGCGGAGCGACTCATTCTTCAGGTTGAACCATTACCCGACCTGCCCGTGCAGCACCAATCAGTTCTTAAACGGGTTCGGAGAGCACACGGATCCGCAGATCGTGTCGCTTTTGAGATCCAATGACTCCGACGGCCTTCAGATCGCTCTCAAGGATGGCACTTGGGTCCTCATTCCCCCCGACCAGAATTCCTTCTTCATCAATGTCGGGGATTCTCTCCAGGTATTTTTTCTTTCGTCTTCTGTCGGGTTAAAAAAATAGCTTTTTTATATGAAAAACTCAGCATGAAAAATATTTACTCTGTATTTTAATTTTATGTTATTATCTATAGCAGAAAAGAGCAGAGTCTTGCAGCAGAGTGAACGAGAATGTTTCGTTCGAACAAACTAGCAGTTGATGAATGAAATCGAAGGATTCGTTCGAACGAACTAAGAAGCGATTCGAATGTTTACTCTAGATTTGACTGTTCCAAATGAATAAATCTCAAATAATATAGATTTAATATTATATTTAGAAGAATTAATTAGCTGAGAAACAGCGAACAAGAAAAGGTATCGTATCAATCTGGTTCTGAAAAAGGCATCTTCATTAGCGTAACCTGTCAATTGCCGTTGCAGGAGGAGACGTGGTTTGTCGAGTTTCTTTCTCTTTTCATGAGAGTGACTGCAGGATTTAGTTAGGTTGCTAGTGCTAAAAAAAAATAGCCAAAAAGTAAGGATTTGACCAATCTTTTGAAATTAAATCCCAAGTTGTTCTTCAAACATTGGGAAAAGATCTGACGTGATTTGCATTGATTCATGTTTGAATTTAGTACAGTATGATTATAATTTTAACTAATAAAGAATGACGTAAGATACTGTAGCGCCCATTCATTGGAGAATATAAGATATATATCTAATCGAATACTATTTCCTTTTCCATACACACAAGTTCATGTCAGTAGCTCAGTTTGACTTGTGCAAGTAATCAGAAATAAGCTCAAAATTCGATGAAAACTTTATTCTTTTATATATTCGTATGATGAGAGGGGAAGGAGGAATTGGTATATCTAAGCTAGGCTTGGCTGGCTGATGTATCCATATATAAATATAGGAAAATAATTTAATTACATATAAATAAGTATTTATGATTAATTAGAAAAAAAATTTTTTTGTAATTTTTATATATATTTTATCAAAAAAATATATTTAATCAATAATTTATTTATATATTAAATTGATATATCATCTATATATTTTAATATATATTAATATGTAATTGTTTAATACTCATAAATATATATCATCTCTTTTATGCATGTGAAAGGGTGGAATTTCATCGCTGGCCTATAAAACATCTAATCAACTTTCGATGTCGGCTCTCTATATTAAGAAATGCTATTTAGTATAGTTTACATTCTTTCAATATAAAATTAAAAATAATAATGGTATTATTTTAATAAATAAATATATACTAATGAGATGAGCATTTCCCATTGGAGATGGTAGGAGCTAAACAAAATAGTATTTAAAGTGTGAATATGGTGGCAGGTGTTGACAAATGGACGGTTTCGGAGCGTGAGGCATAGGGTGGTGACGAACGGCCGACGGTCAAGATTGTCGATGATCTATTTTGGTGGGCCACCGCTATCGGCCAGGATCGAGCCCCTTCCCCAGCTGCTGCTGAGGGACGGAGGCCACAGCCGGTACACAGCCTTCACGTGGGGGGAATTCAAGGCCGCTGCCTTTAAGTCCAGGCTTGCAGATAACAGGCTGGGCTGCTTCGAGAAGCCTCATTAATAATTATGAAATCATTGTAAAAATTATTATTTTCATATTTTATGTGGTGTATATTTTGCTCATCTTTTTAAATCATAGGTGTCTAATTTTAATTCATTGCTTTAATGCATTTTAGTTCTTATTAGTAATCATGCTATTGAATTCTTGACAAAAAAAAATATGCATCATTCAATAAAGATGATGAAGGACGAATCAACTCTTTGAGAGAGGCAGTGCTTGCCCTGGGCGAAGATGTTCATCAAAGTAAATAGGTTAATACTTAAATGGAGAGGCTCATATCTGTTCTTGGTTGCACTTGGGGTTTAACCTGCAATGTTTTGTTAGCCGGGTTTTAATAAAGCAGACCCGCATCCTTTTTCCCATAAGTCGAACTAACTCGGTTCCATTTTTAAGACGAGCTCCCTTCCAGGTGTATGTGTGTGTGTGACTACGGGCACTCTCATGTGGGCGTGCATGTGTGCGCGTGGGTGCCTGCTTGCATAGGGTATTAGGTGATAGATGGGAGCTAAGGGTCACTTAGGGCAAAATACAACTCAATGAGAGTGACCTCTTGAACCCATAATGGGATAATGTGCTACATTATGAGGGGTATCTCTTGAGTTTATAGGAGCCACCTCTAATCTTATACATCTAATTATTTTCGTTCAAACTTAACCAACTAGCCATGTTAGATGAAAAGGAAAGATGATCCATATGCATGGGCCCCTTAAACACTTAATAAGTTGTAGGTCAAGATGATACTTGAGACAAGGCATCTTATCATGTCTAACAGTAGAGCTAGTGTCAACTCTCATCTAAGAGAGGCGGATCAAACTTTTTGTTATTGCATCAAGCTTTAAAGGTTTCCTACAAATTATACCAACGTACTAAAGACTTGCCATTACATAAATGAATCTCGAGCTTATAAAACTTCACCCATGCGATCATTTGAGGAGCCTCGTGAGAAAAAAAATTGCCTTTTGTTCCCATATCCATCAATTATTTCTCAAAGTGTGGACTTTAATTCCTTTCTTCTCCCAATCTTAATGTATATTATATTAGTCTTTTGGAGCAATTTGGTAACTCGATTTAGCCAGAACTTAAATACATGATGCTATAATATCTAGATGAGCATCTGATTGAATCTTTATCGTTGCCAAATGTCCTTTTAGAAAATATATACTATAATCAAGTTTAATTACAAGTGGCTTCAATTCGAGTTCAAGCGAGCTAACTCAAATTCGAACTCAAAATTTTCAAGCTCAAGCCGACTCGAATTAGATCCGAGTCGGACTCAAATATATAAGACCAAACAACTTATCCCACTTATTGAAAATATTTTGTGGCCCATCATGGCAATGCTGCTCTGTTTTATATCATTGTTGAGGTCTAATGTTATAGTTTTATTATTAAAAAGGATTTTTTTTAATAAAATAGCTTGAGTTTGCATTTTAAGGGAGTTCCGGTAAATAGTAGAGAGATATTTATCACAGGCACTGCTAAGAAATTTTGCTATTATTATTATTTTAGTTCGAGTGATTCGAATCCAATTCAATTTGAGTCGAGCTCAACTCGATAGGCTCAAATTGAGTTCAGGTTAACTCGTCCAACTAGTGAATCGACGTGACTACTCGAAAAATTTGAGATTAATTTAACTCATTGAAATAATGATTTTTGAGGCATTTCACCTTAAATTCAAAACATAAAAAGGGTCACAAATAATTTCAAAAGAGAATCTCTTGCAAACCTTACATACAAAATGACTTGAAATTCCAAATTCTATTTTGCAACTTCTGACGATGATTTCTATGTATAAAAGGATCCTATGAGAATTGAGAAATCCACTTTGTAACAAACCTTAATTTATCATTATATATATTGATTCAAGCTGAAAGGATACCAATATAGCCTGCGACTAAGGCCAAAATGCAGGAGATGAAGTAAGCGCTTGCAACAATGACAGGTTCCTTCACGCCGCCTAATTCGAAGTGGTGGTGAATTGGTGACATTCGAAAGGCTCGTCGGGTTACCCCATACATCTTCCTGCTCACCCTTATGAACAGCACCTGAAATTCAAAAGGTTAATTTTGGGATCTAATTTATCATCTATATGATAATATGCTTTGAAAGCCAGCTCATTCCTACGTGTGTGTGTGTGTATAATAAAATCAACAGTATACAGTCAACCGTAGTATCCTTTGAGCTTGAATCCGAATACAAAAATAATATCAAGAATAAATGCCAGATGAGCAGCATGCCTCTTCTTTGAGTCCACTCCCAAATAAATCGGAGATTACGCAAAGCACCGTAACAGTCACTCTCAATGGTGCGATCATTCAACTCAGGAGGTATGTGCTGGAGGTCTCGAATTGAATGATTTCATTATTTAGACTATTGCGGTGATTATTTGTGTGACTAAAATATGCTACATTCATGCTTGTTGCATGCTAGAATATAGCATGTATAGCAATTTCATGGTAATGGAGAAAAAAAGGTTCTCACTTTTTAGTCTTATTTAACTAATATCATCAATTTCAATCAAGAATATTTATGTGGTGCATCTCTAAATGCATAATTGAAGCCGTTCTAACATGAGCATTGAAATATTAGAAATATATTTCAAAATATGGTTTCACTGAAATATTTATATGAATCTATACAAATATTGGACTATGCATTATCCAACTTAGATGGATTAGGAAAAATATGCATTATAGCTTATGAGGAGATGGCACACATGATATTGTGATATCTCAAAAACTATAATCAGACGCACGTACTAGTATAAATCCTCTTTATATGAGAATGCATGAAAAATAATGCATGAAAAATAAGGCATAAAAAAACAACATGATTCAACATTAAATAAGATTTGATATTATAATTGCTGTAGATCTTACTTTTGATGCAAAAATCTCTTTTATCATGAACCTGTTGTATCAAATATTGTTACATATTATTTGGCCATCTGAAATTATACATAGGATACAAAACATGTTATACAAATATTTTTTAATATTCCTGTATTTTAACTCTTCAATATTTTTATCAACATTCTTAATGTTGTTTTATAAATTCCAAGTACTTATATCATTTTAAATGGATTCAATTTTCAAACAATTTTCATATTCCAGATCACAAAGCCTAAATTTCAACTCGAGCTCAGAGATTGTACTAATATAAAAAATATATATGTATATATAATAATTTTCTCTTAACTCCATTATTTCTAATCATAAACATATCATCATTTCTTTTGAGCTCAACTCTTCTTTTCCCAATAAAAGCTTCAAATTCCTACTCTTTTGACTTGCTAATAAAGATTGTGAGAAAATTATTAGGGATGCTTGGGAACAGCCTTGTGCTGTTTTTGAACTCCCTAGATTAGTTGAAAAATTCAAATATCTTCGTAAGGCTATAAAAAATTAGAACTTGAATTCGATAGGAAATATTTTTAAAAATCTGAGCTATCAGGAAAATCTCATTACAAATCTTGAAACCCTATTTGAAACTAAGCCCTCCCTAAAAATAGTCTTGAGCTTTCTAAAGCTAAAGCTTCACTTATCCAAGCTCATCATGCTGTTGAATTATTTTTGAAGCAAAAATGAAGCATTAAATGGAAATTTGATGAGACAAAAACATTAAGTTTTACCATAATTGGGTTAGCAAATGTTGACACATGAACAAAATTTCTTTTATCTCTACTCCTGATGGTAACACTTTGATTAATAACGTGAAAAATTAAAACTCTACTATTGACTATTTTAATAAGCTTTACTCCAATGGTCTGAAGATTAACCCCTCTTTCTCTTTATTGCCTCCTCACGGTAGTTCTATGGAAGATAATGCAGCCCTTAATTTCATGCCTTCGATTGAGAAAATTTGGAAAGTGGTTAATTCTCTTTAGCAAGACTCTTGTGCTGGTTCTGGTAGCTTTCTTAAGAAATTTCTCACTTATTTTTGGGATATCATTAAAGTTGATCTGTGTAATGGAATTAAAGAATTTTTTTGTAATGTCCCTCTACTCAATTTTTTCTCCCACATCTCTATTTCTATTATCCCCAAAGAGAAATCCAATAATTGGTGGTCAAAGTTCAGACACATAAGCTTATGCACGTCCATTAATAAAATCATCTCCAAAATCCTTTCCAATAGGCTTCAGTCCATTCTTCCTAAGCTGATTGAACCTATCCACTCAAATTTTATGTTTGGTAGGCGTATTCATGATAATACTCTTATTGTTCAAGAGATACTCCACAGTCTTAACAAAAAAAAGAGTCCATAATCTCATTATTAAACTTGATTTGGAGAAGGCCTTTGAGAAAATTGATTGGTCTTTTCTTTATAAAATTCTTTTGTCTTATGGGTTTGATGAATCTTTCTTTTTGAAAATAAAAAATTATATAGACAATATTTGAGTCTCTATCATACTAAATAGTGCTCCTTATGGTTTTTTTAAATCTGTAAGAGGGCTTTGTCAAAAAGATCCATTATCTCCTATCATTTTCAACCTTGCCCTTAATTATTGGTCTTTCAATATTAATCCCATTTTTTTCTCAAGACCATAATCTTCACTCTAATTTGAGTGGTAAATTCATGATTTCTCACTTAAGCTTATATGAATGATCTTATTACCTTCTCCAATGGTGACAACAAAACCTTACGAAAGCTTAATAATCTTCTCAATAATCTTAAAAAAGACTCTGGTCTTAATATTAATCAGGAGAAATCATTTTTCTTTATTGATAAGAAAGCTCCTTCAAACATGGCTAACATGATAACCTCCTCTTTGGGTCTCAAAATTAGTAAACTTCCCTTCAAATATTTGGGTATTCCAATCTTTTAAGGTCATACATAACTCTCATGCTATTTTCCAAGACCTTCTTGATTTGATTTTTAGAAAATTTAGAGGTTGGGATCACAAATTTTATTCAAGGTGCTCATATAACTCTCATTATATATGTTCTCAACATTATTCCTATGTTTTGGCTCAAAGCTTTTACTCCCACTCAAGGTGTCTTAAGAAAAATCAAAACCTTATTCAACAAATTCTTTTGGTCCCGCAATGATGGCTCTAAACTTATTTGGTTCTCTTGGGTTAATATAATTTTCCCCTATAATGAAGGTGGTCTAAGCATTAGAAACCTCAATGATATTAATAAGACATTTTCCCTTAAATTATGGTGGACATTCGGAACATCCAACTCTCTTTCATTTTTATTCTTATGGCCAAATATTGTGCTACCAATCGCCTTTCTATTGTTAATCATAAAATCACCGACTCTTTTACTTGGAAGTGTTTACTGGAAAATAGAAATGTTATTGATAATAGTATAGTTAGGACCAAAATTGATTGTAATAATTCTTTTTGGTTTGATAATTGGAGTGATTTGGGTATTTTTGCTGACAATTGTACTTTTTGATTGCCTAGATTAAAGCTTTGTGAGATCTTCAATATGCAAGATGGAAGGAATCAACCTCTTTTAAAAAATATTGTCCTTGATGTTATTTTTAATAGAGTTCTCTCGCTTTCCCCAATTTTAGATAACTTCAATTTGGCCTATTCTAATCTGGTGAGCAATGGTAAATTTCAGCTTTCTCTTGCTTGGCAGATTAATATAACTCATAAGACTCCTGCCTATCCTACTAGGTTTTAGCATAACTCTCTCCCCACGTTCATAAGTATTTTCATGTGGTGAATTTATAATGATTTCCTTGGTGTCAATGCTGTATTAATTAAAAGAGTTTTTTTCATTACTTTTAAATCTTGTTGTTGCAATGATTATGAAACTTTGAATCATCTAATCATTAATAACTCTCATAGTTATTGCAATAACCCTAGGTTGTTACCCTAGATAAAACTAGATTAATTAAGCTAAACCAAGGTTTGATTTTAATTCCATTGGATTCAATAGGTTATTTAAACCTAAACATGAAAGTTTGAAATCAATCGGAGCTAAATTAAAAAATTTGATATTTTTGGCTATTTTTAAGCCCTGAAAAATACCTAAATTATTTTGATCTTCAAATTTAAATCTAATTTCATTTTTGGATTTCTCATACCCAAATTAGCTAAGGGTGAATTTTTGGAAATTTTTGGAGCTTATTTGGTCCTAAATTGAATATAGGAATTAATAGAATAATTAAATTAATTTTAATTAATTAATAATTTTATTTAATTAATTAAAATTTACTATTATGATTTGCTATCGAGACCGCGACAGATCCGCTGCGGGGTCCCGACAGCGGCGCATAGTCTTTAGCCATTCGGGTGGCTAGCACGCATCTTGGCGTGGCTCTTCAACGGTGCGATCCACCCCGCGTTGAGGCCAGATCCTAGCCGCTCGATCGATAACCCAATCCAACGGTCTCCTGTGTCCTGCCTTAAGTAGCTCAGATCAAGCGTTAGATCATTTCCGTTTGATCCAACAGATGATCTGCGTCCCGATCGACCGTTACTGGTCGAGAGATCTGAGCCACCCAATCGTAATTGAAGACCCCATCGAACGGCGGCGCCTTACCTGTCACTGTTCATCATCGTCCCGAGCGTGCCTCCTCTGGAAAAACCCCGACATGATTCCAACGTCCTGCCCCCGTGGCAGTACAGGGATGGAATCTTATCCCCCACGATCTCCTTCGCGCCATATCCTGGTAATCCTCCCGGATTTGCCCTCTCCCTATCGGAGACCAAATTCGCAGTCTTGGGCCGAAGATGCTGGCTCGGCTAGGGCTCTGGAAGCCCTCCTGCGGCTATAAATAGCCGTAGAGCTCGCCTAGGACTCCCTTTGCTTACCATGTATCTTCTCTGAAGCTCCCTCTTCTTTGCAAACTTAGCTCGAGGACCTCTGCATCCAATCGGTGAACCAGGCCCCGTCAGTTGAGTCTGAGGGTAAAACTTGGCGTTCAAGTTCCCTAAATCTACGCCTGGAGCAGTGAAGGGCGACTGTCCTCTGCAAATCCCTAATTGTGCACTCGACTCCGTTCAGGTACAGCTTCTTCCATTTTCAGTAGAGCTGGTTTTCAGCTCGTCTCGCTCTCTATTAAGCTTAGGTGCTGTAATATGATCCCTCCCTAGTTCTATAGCGACCTCTTGGACCTTCTGGCAAGGCCTAGCAGTGGGCCAGACGGCGAAATCGCCATCTGAGCGCGCACTGCCAGTCAGTCTGGAGTTCAGCCATTGTGCGCTTCCCAGGCACAATTAGCCACTCCTCACTGCATTAGAACCCTTCGTGCATAATTGTCGAATCGTAGCGAAGGTTGAATCGACCGAGATTGAGTGATTCGACTGAACCCGATTGATCCAATCGAAGCTCTCGTCGGCAAAATTTTCCTAGCAGCACCCCAGCGATCTAGACCATCCCAGAACTCCTCGTTTCGCCCTAAAGCTTCCTTATCAATCCCTGAACGTGTAAGGATTGAGATTGTGGCGACTTGTGGGCTCTGTGAGGAGAATTATCTCCTCACAGGTGCGCCCTCAGAGGCGTTTCGAGCGAGTAGCATCCCAGTAGTCCGATGCACCCCTGATGGGGGTTAATGGTTTAATCGATGCGCCCTCAAAGCCTGAGCGTGTAGGGATTTAAATGGTAGCGGGGCGTGGACGGAGTGCGGCAAATTCGGTGATCGAAGTTTGCCCTAATCCGCGGCCGTTGAGAGGTATGGGATGCAGTCACGGGTCAGGCCGACCCGTAACCCACGTGTTTTGATTCGGGCCGATCGATTTATAAATAGGATTTATGAATTAAAATCCTTAAGGAAATTAATTCATAAATCAGATCCTAAGGTTTTATTTAAATAAAAATACAGAATAAATTAATTAAATAACTTTAGTTATACAAATCCAAATGGTATGATCCAATATACCATTTGAATCAAAAAAATTCAAGGAATCTGAATATAAAATAAAATCTCAGATCCAACGGATGGATTTAAAAATATTTGCCAAACCTTCTCTGTTCTTAAATAAATCATATAAAATCATTTAATTGTCCAATTAATGAGTTTAAGGGCTTTGATTTCTCCTTGTGACCTAAGGAACAATTCTAGACCCTTAAAATTAATGTTGGATAATTAATTTTCTTAATCACTCCTTAATCACCCTAATTAAGGATTAATGAATTTAACCTTAATTAAGCCTCTGATTTGGGTGGGGATTATTCTTAATATTATATTAAGCCTAGTATAACCTATGTGTAAAGTTGGATTGCCCTAAATTGCCCTAATTTCACTAATCACCCTAAGTGGATTAATTAAGTGATTAGTGCTAATTAAGATCATTTAGGTCATCAAAACCTAAATTAAGGGTGTTTCCCACTTCATTAAGCAATATGAAACACACTAAAATAGATTAGAATAAATTTGAGTAATTAAACCCTAAAATCCCAATTTTAGCCTTGAGAGTGGCATTTTGGTCATTTTGACCAAAATGTGATTTAATGTTCTTGAAGGATTAAAAATTTCAGTAAACCACTATAAAATATATTGGAAAGGTTCTCTGAAATCTTAGAATAATAATAGTGTTAATATGATCATTAATCCATGAGATCTTCATTAAATATTTAATTAAGATACTTAGATCTTAAGTTTTCCTTATAAAGATCATATGGCCTTAAACTTTAAATCTAATAATTGAAATGGTCAATCATCTCATTAATAAGTTCAGTTAAGATAACTCAAGAATTAAGTGTTAAAAGAAAAGTAATTGGAAATGTCTAAGTAAAATCTTAGCTTAAGATCTAAAGTGATCAAAACTCAGACACTTAGATCTTAAGTAACCTAAGAAGGTCACTATGGGTTTAATGTTAATCTAATATTTGGAATTGTCAATTTTAATCTTAATAAGCTCCTTATAGTTAATTATGAACTTAGATTCTAAAGAGAATCACAAATGTAATCTCTTAAGTTAAAACTCTATTTAGAAGTCTAAAGTGATCAACTTCAGATCTTTAGATCTTAGATCTTAGACTTAGACCTTCAATTTAAATTAAATCGTCTCCAATTGAAATTCTTTAATGATTGATTGTTTGATCTTTTCAAACCTTTCATGTGGGTATAGGAGGATTCAATCAATAAGATGAGGGAATTATCTTAAAGATTGAATATATATCTTAGATTCTCAAGTTCTTAATTGATTATTTTATCTTATAATCAGTAGAATAGCCTTTCACTAAGTTTTTAGTTCCTTAATCTCTCAACTTATAGGATTCCTTACCTTTAATTTGGGTATTAAGTGAGAAACCTAGACCCTATTTAGCATGTCACCGTGGATTTTGGGATTTGAACTCAACATGGGGTTTAAGTTCTAAATCCTTAAATCTTGATTTACTTAATCAAGATTTGGGTAAGAGAGTAAAATATTAATGAAATTTGGTCGTTAATTTATTTATTTAAACTATATAGTCGTCTTGTGATTCTATATTAGAACTTTTTAAGTTCTAATATTAATCTTAAGGTCGTACATCTGAGAATTTACTTGAGAGCTGGATATTGGAGATCCTAAGCTAGTAAATGTCTCAGAATAGCTAGTTGGATAAATTAGATAATAATGGATATCACATAAGTCTAGATTGAGTCTCTTGCTTACTTTGATTAGATTGCTTTGGCATACCTTGTATTTGAGCTTTATTCCTTGAGCATAATAGGAGCACTTAGGATATGGATGATACATCCTAAGTTAGAATTTGTAAAGCATATATCATTTCATTCAAGTTTTGCAGTGCTTTCAATTAGTAGATTAGGTTCTGAGTATAGTATTGCCACCTCCAGTATTCAGTACAGTATGGAAGTTACTCAGGCCTCTGAGAGGAACGGGGATGACCTATAGGCTAGGTATTTTGATGATTTTCAGGCTGGGGTGGTAGTGCTACAGCTTATGCCTATTGCTACTTTATTTCAGTTCAGTTCAGCTTGTATTATTTTTACCACAAGTTTCAGTGGCTTTTTACTTGCAGTTCAGTTGGCTTTACCACATGTTTCAGTGGTCCCTTGCTTTAGATTTGATTTGCTTTTGTCACATGTCTGAATGACCTTGCTTTATATTAATCTGCATATTGTATGTATATTCTTATGAATTATATAAGCATAAATAGCATGTTTAGGATGTTAGATTTTCTGGATTTATTCAGTACTTATGTTCTTTTATAATCTGCATGTTTACTGTGATCATAATCATGTTAAAATCAGATTTACATTATAGACTAGTCACTTTTGCTTTGAGCTTTACCTTGGTTATTTTGATGTTTTGTATGTCCTGTTACATACCCGTTGATCACTATAGATGGATAGTTTATAGTATTCCTTTTCTTGTACAGCTTGTCGCACCTTTTAAATGCTTGCATGTTAAAATAATTTAAACGTGATATCTTAAATATTCAGATCATTAAATTAGCCTAAAATATACTTAAACAATTGTCTAACTGTAACCTTTTCTCTTTTTGGCTGGGGCCCTGGCACTTGTGATACCTACAAATATCAGATCCATAGTTATTCGTTGGCAGTGCTGTTGGTGAGGAGCCAATTCAGGAGGAGGACCTTCCAGCTGCTGTTTAGATAGTTTTGCCTTGTTTATTCAATGAGGGCAAGAGTCTTTCATTTTCAGTTATTCATTTCTGTTTGTAATAATTAACTTTCTGGATGTACTTTACTTTCTGCATTGTGATGAGTCACTATATTGTATTTTCTTTTTCTACTATATATGCTTATGGATGTTACTCTATTTTGTACTGCTTCTGTCACTTTGATATTTATATTGATGAATGTTATAGCGCTTGGTGACAAATCCTTGACTTAAGGCAGGTTGGGTTTGCCTAACTTTACTTAAGTTAGAGATTTGCCATAGTTGGAGCACCATACTTCCTTATTATCAGTACGAGGGCCCCACAGTTATAAAGTGTGGCATTCCAATAACAATAACAATAACAATAACACTATTTATAGTATTTATGACACTCTTGGCTGCTATGACAAATATAAAAAGAAGAAAATGCACGTTGGGAATATCATAGATGCTCTCACGTTTTTGAGTATCTGGAATGCTAGTAATAAAAAGAAGTATAATAATTTGCCTTTTCATGCTGATAATATTAATAGAAATGCTATTTAGGTTAGCGCCATTCATAATGCCTTCCCTCCCAAACATTTCAACTATAAGGATGTTAATCCCAATTTTATTATGTTGTTCGCTAATGTTGGTATTCATATTGATGTGCCTGTATCCTGATCTTTGTTGGTTTCATTACCTTCTAGTTTAATGTCTGGTTCTAGTGCAGCTGTTTTCTTATTTTAATGTCGGTTCTGTTGCAACTGGCAATCTTCTATGCCTGCCAGTTGCAGCTTTTTTTTTGTTGTGTTGGTTGTGGCTTGCTCCAATTTTTCTATCTTTTTGCTTCTTTTGTATGCTTATTGTTGGTTCTTTCTGTGGTCTGGCTGGTCTCTTTCATCTTTGCTTCAGTGTTGGTTCTTTCTGTGGTCTGGCTGGTCTCTTTCGTCTTTGCTTCAGTGTTGGTTCTTTCTGTGGTCTGGCTGGTCTCTTTCGTCTTTGCTTCAGTGTTGGTTTAGCATTGTTCCAATGGTGTCCCTGTTGGTGGCTGCTTTGTTGGTCAGTTGCTGGTTTAATTTTGGTATTGGTATTGTTTGGGTTCAGCTTTTGGTTATGGAGTTAGTTTTATTTTGTTTCCTGCTATCGTGGTATTGGTTAGGCTGTTGGTGTTGATTATGGTTGTTCTCTGTTAATTGTAGGTGGTTTGGGGTTGCTTTGGTTTGTTATTGGTTTAGTGTTGGTTTGGTGCTGAGTTCTGGTTGTTTCTCTGCTTTGGTGGTCTGAGATCGATGCTTCTGGGTTCGCTTGATTTTATTTTTTTCTACTTCTTATTTCTTAATGTGTCAGTTCTAAAGTTTTTTTCCAGTCTGTTTTCTCCAGTTCTTCTGGTCTGCTCTGAGCATCTTGCTTTTTTTTTTTTTTCTATTTTTATGTCTGTTTTCTCCAGCTGCTCTGAGCTTCTGTGGTTTTGGTTAGGTTAGTTGCATTCCTACTGATTGTTTCATTTCATTCATGTTTTGGGATTGGCCTAAATCTGTCTACTTCATGTTTGGAATTATTTGTCAGGTCTGCAAGTTCATCTCTTGTGTGTGGCTCATTCACATCTCTAATTGTACGAGACTCCTTTTGGTCTTCAGGTCTACAGGTTTCCTTATTGTGGATTTTTTCCTGGAGCTCTTCTGTGGTTTGTGGACATCATCTGTTCGCTTGTTTTTCTTTCTACTAGATCATTTTAGATTATACCATGGGTTCTAGTTTCTTGGAATTGGCTTTTGATTTTTAGTTTTATGTGCTATGTAACCTCTCAACCCCATTTTATATCATATATATATATATATATATATATGTATATATATATATATATATATATATGTATAATTTACTACAATACTCTCAATAATATCTCATTCAGTGCCTCATCATCATTAAAACTGAAGCAAAGACGAAAGAGATTTACTTATCAAAATTATGATTATAAAACTATTACAAGTATTTAATTTAGTAGGAAGAATATGAGATATTTTTTAAGGTATTGTTCGCTTTGTAGTCTAGAGGTTGAGGCTCATGATTTGTTATTACAGATCATAAATTCAAATCTCGCTAGCCACATATAAGAAAAATTTATATATATATAGTGAATGGTGTTGTAGCTCAGTCGTTGAGGCTCAAGATTTGTTATTCCAAATCATGTGTTCAAATTTCATCAGCTACGCATAAAAAATATATATATATATATATATATATTTTTTATCATTTTGATGATATTTTATTGAATGCAAATAAAGACAACAAAATGGGGTTGGAGGATAGAGAAAAAATAATAATATATATAATATCTTTTACTTTAAATAATCAATTATTAAATAATATTTAGCTCTACAATATTTATATATTCTTCACAATTATGAATGAGATATTTATTTTGCTATTTTGTTTAAATTCTTTAATAAGATGTTAATAAATATATTAGCAATAAAAAAAAAAAAACTCATAAAAAGTGTTTGGCCAGAAATTCTATTTAGACTCGTTGATGTGACATTTAAAAAAATTTATCCAATAAAATTTTGAACATCAGATATTTATTTATTTATATTAAAATAATATAAATATTATTTTTAAAATTTATATTAAAATAATATAAAAATTTAATATTTTTAAGTGCCCCACAACAACAAATCATTTCTATTTTGTTGGCAATATACCTGTACAATGACGGACAGTACTTCCGTGAGATAAATACCAGAGGATATCAACAAAGGGAAGAACATTCCCGTGCAAGAAGCCATTGCAGCAAGTGCTCCACCCAATCCCAATGAACCAGTGTCGCCCATAAAAATTGAAGCCTTATATCTATTGTGAAACAAGAAACCCACACAAGCTCCAGCCATTGATACCCCAAACACTGAGAGTCCTGCGCCGTTCAGATCAATAAAGTATTATTTTCTTAGAGGAGGAGTTCTTATTTTAATCAAAGTGCAGTGAGCAGAAAGATATACAGACCAGGAGATATTGCTAATACAGCAACTGACATGCCTATGAATGCCCACGCGGTAACTCCTCCGGCCAACCCATCAAGTCCGTCGGTTAGATTAACTCCATTGCCCATAGCAGCAAAGCAGAATGCTGTGAGGGCCAGGTAATATTTTCCCAGGTATACATTGCCGAATGACTGAGGGAGCAGAATTGAGAATTTCCTATATATAAAGATAGAGCTTAGTTAAGAGTTCCCCAGCAACAACTTGCAGCTATTGCTCTGAGAATCCTTCCTCTTCATCATCCCAAAGTTAAAGTGCAGATAGTTAAATACTTATAGCATTAATTTTCCTCGAAAGTTGTTGATAGTTAATTATAATGACGGCCTAATTACATGTATTATGGTTATAGTGCATTCAATTTGGATCAATGAATTTTATGCATGATACTTATTAAATTATACAGAGTCTCAAGAAACTTTACATATTTTGGGGGATCGAAGTATTCCCAAAGTCCAACCAGAAGGCGAACAATACTCCAGCTGCAGCCTGTTTGTTCATCATCAAAGCCCATTGAGAATAAACACGGATCTCTCTTCTCTTCAAAGGCAGTCAGAATTAGAATTCGAACAGAATTACCTGCAGACCAAATTTGACCCACCCCGAGAGGCCATAGTTATGCCCTTTAACGCAGCTTAGCAGATCGTCGGTTAAGCCGATTGCTGCAAATGCCAGAGTTGCGAAAACCGATGCTATTACTGCCGATGAATCAGCAAAGTTAGCCATTCTGGAGGCTACGGCAATGCCTATAGGAATAAAGAAGAGTCCTCCCATAGTTGGGGTTCCCCTTTTGGAGGAGTGCGTGCGAGGGCCTTCTTCCCTTAGGATCTGATGGATCTTCAGTTTATCCACCATGGGGACATAAACCCATCCCCCTAATCCAGACAGAGCAGCTGAGACTACGAAAGGCTTTAAGAAGTAAAACGGTTCCAACCCTAATTTTGGAATTGAGTGCAGATACTCAAAGGCCGTGAGAAATAACACCAAGCTAGTCATTAATCCTGCGTTCACCAACACTCCACCTGGAATTCTTAGCAAAGAAAGAAGACAAAAAAATGGATTGCTCCCATTTATTTCTTAAGAAATATAAATTATTAGAATTAAAAAAATTAAGTGGAATAAAAAATTATCATAAAATTAAGTGGAATCAAAATTAATTAGCATCCTCTGCACATCTTTCGAAGAGAATCATAGTTATAGCATCAGAAAACTCATCAACAGCATTCACTGATACAGGTCAAGTTATAATTATGACCTCCTTGTTGCAACAACTAAAATAGACATTGATTCCCTTTATTATCTCAATTCCATTAGCAAGTATCATTCTCATGGAGAAGAGCAATGATTAATTCTCTCGATGCAAATTCCAAAATGGGATTTGTTGATGGAATGTTAAAGAACCTGGTAGAGTCATCTCTAGATTATGTTTCAAGGCACAAATGTAATTCAAGTGTTATTAAAAAATCTGCAATCAAGTGTTGCTTATAAAATATGTCTGCGAAAACATGGACTGCATAAAAGGAATTTTACTCTCAAGTGAATGCTCCTAGAATCCATTAACTTAAGCATGAACCGTCTAATATAGAACAAGTAGACTATTAGAGCATTTTCTCTTATTACAATAGATTCAAGTCTTTGTGGAATGAATTGCAAGTGCTTGATCCTCTTTCTAGATGCATGTGTGGTGCCAGTAAAGAATACAGAGAAATGAGAGCAGCTAAAAGCGCAATAATTTTTTTCTCGGTCTTAGCACACTATTATTCATAAATATCTCATATTTTGAATATAACTCCAATGGCCAACATGAGTCGAATCTATGCATTAATAGCACGAGATTGGAAACAATGGCATGTAGCTGCTAATCGCACACCAGTTATTGAGGGAGCAGCCTTTGTGTCAAAAGGGAATCAAATTAGACCAAAAAAACTCTAATTTTGAGCAGAACACAAAGCATTGTGATCATTGCAAAAAATATGGACACTTGAAAGAGGATTATTTTCAGAATGTCAGACACCCTCTCAATTAGAAAGTCGCTTTCAAAATTATAATGGAAGAAGAAAATATGAAAATAATAGCAATAATAAGGGTAATATGAACATGTTACATGGAAACATGCAGACATCACGGGCTAATGAGACAGTGCCTTCATCCTTTACATGTGAATAAGGTAATACCCAACAAAAATGACAATCTTGTTCTCTCATTGTTGGTCTTACAAATAATGTGTAATAACCTAAATCCTGATTAAGATAATTATAATCAAATTGTTAACTCAATTAGAACAAAATCAGAATCTCAAGAAAATTCAAAATTAAGCTAAACTAAATATACCATTAGAAAGAGTATATTTTTGTGATCGTAATGCCCAACTTTAGAGGCAATCTGACCAATGGATACTCATGTATTAATTTTTAAATTTCTTAAATACAAAAAATTAGGAAAAAAAATAAGTCCAGATTCAAAAAATTTAGCATCGTTGGGTTCGTAATAATAAAGTAAGGCTACACAAAAAGTTTCGTCAAACTTTGAGTGTCAGATTGTCAGTAATTAATTTTTGAAGTTCTTACCTTCAAAAATTAATAAAAAATAAAATAGATCATCATATTGAGAAATTTTTTATCAAGGATGTTCACCTCATCAAGATAGACCTATCGGTCAAGTTTGGAAACCGAATGACAAAAAATGTGATTAATTTAAAACACATTTTTAAAATTTTTGAATATTAATTTTCTCTCTCCCTCCCTTTCTCTCTCCTCATTGGCCCCCTTTCCAGTGCCTTGCCCAGCGCGGCCCGGCACAGGACGGGCAAACCCCTCTCTGCCCACCTTCTATAAAAGGAGCGGTCCCCCTCTTCTCTCCAAACCACCTCCGACAAGCCATCAAGCTTTCACCCCCTCCTCCATACCTTGCTGACAATTCCCAGCCTCCCTCTTCCTCCACCAAGCAACGCCAAGTCTCCTCCCTCTTTCCCTTCTTCTCCTCTTTCCTTGGCCAACGACTACCCCTCACTCATCTACCTCGTATTGCCTACACTTTGCTGGCACCATATCAAACTCCTTCTATACCAACCCAAATTGTTACCATGTTAATTATGACCAAACACAACTCAAGAAAATCAAAATCTCTGGCAAACTTCAAAATTAATGCAATCCAAAAATGCAATTGGATAGAGTATATTTTTGTTATCGTAATGCTCAAGTTTGGGAGCGATCCCGATAACAGATACTCCATAATTAATTTTTAAATTATTTAAATTCAATAAATTGGGAAAACTAAATACATGTCCAAATTCAGTGATTTTGATACCGTTGGATTAAAAATATTATAAAATGGCTATATAAAATTTTTTGATGAATTTGGAGCTCTAGATTGACCTTAATTAATTTTTAAATTTTTAAGTTTTATAAATTAATATAAAATAAAATACTATTCAAAATCAAGAATATTTGACATAGTGTGTTTATCTCATCAAGATACATCTCCATGTCAAGTTTTATTATTCTTACAAATAATGAAAAAATGCGTAAGAAATTAGGTATTAATTAAAATTTCTACTCATTTATTTAAATAAATTATTTTATTATTCATTAAATATCTTACTATTCATCATAGATATGCATTATTCATCCAAATTATCTCATCTTAAGTTACTTAAGAAAACTTAAAAGTGAAATAATGGCAAAAGAGAAAAAAGAAGAGAAAGAAAGAGGAGAGAGAAAGAGGAGAGAGAAGGAGGAGAGAGAAAGAAAAAGTCAAATTGTATAAAGAATTTAAGTGGAAGTGAAGAAATAAAATGATACATGTTGGAATAATGAAAGAGAGAGAAAAGAGTGGAGAGAAAATGAAGTTTTTTATAAATACCCCTCCTTCTTACCGTCATTCCTCCCATTCTCCTTTCATCTCCCCTCCCCCACTTCCCCTCTCATCTCCCCTCTCCCTTCCACTTCCACATCTTCATCTTAGGCCAGCGCCGATTTCTCCCGCCAACCTCAAGTAAATCCTAATCAATAATAAAAAATGAAAAAGAAATGAAAATTTTCATATTCTTTTTTTTATTCTTCTTTTATTATCAATAATAAAATTATTATTATTATTACTACTAGTATTAATATTATTTATTATTCTTTCTAATTTCAGTCATTATCTTTCTTTATATATATATATATATATATATATATATTAATTATTGTTAATATTATTCTTAAGTTCTACAATTTTTATTTCAATCATTAACTTTATATATATATATACATATACATATATATTATTTTAATTTATTATTATTAATTTCTAAAAATTTTATTTCAGTCATTTTCCTTATATATATATATATATATATATATATATATATATATATATATATATTACTATTATTATTTCTAATTATAGTAATATTATTCTTAATTTCTAAAATTTTTATTTTAATCATTAATACATATATATATATATATATATATATATATATATATATTTGTTATTCCTAATTTCTATAATTTTTATTTTAGTCATTTTCTTTCTATATATATATATATATATATATATATATATATATAAAGAAAAAAATGATTGTAATAAAATTTAAAATAATAAGGAATAATAATAGTAATAGGTATATTTATATTATTCATAATTTATACATTTTCATTTCAATCATTTTCTTTATATATATATATATATATATATATTCTAATTTCCATAATTTTTATTTTAGCCAATTTTGTTTCCTACATATATATATATTACTATTATTATTCCTAATTTCAATCATTTTTCTTTGAGTCATTTTCTTTCTTTTATATCTATATATTATTCATAATTTTTGTAATTTTTATTTCAATCATTTTCTTTATATATATATATATATTATTCCTAATTCTAGCAAATTTTCATTTATATCATTTTAATTTAATCATTTTCTTTCATATTATATATATATATATATTGCTACTTATAATAATAATAATTGTTATTTTTAATATATACAATCAAATAAATAATATTATTGCTAATATTATTATTGAAATTTTTACTAAAATAAAATAATGGATTATTCCTCTCTTATATATTAAATATCATTTTGTTTTATCATTATTTACATATATATATTTTATAATAATAATTATCATTATTAAATAAATTAACTATTAAATTTTTGAGTAATTGCCTATTAAGTACAAAATCATGCAGATACTTGACTTTTGATTTTCTGATTCACGCACTAAGAAAATGTATGAGAGTCTTTAATTACTCTTGTTTAATGTGCTTTTGCGCTCATTTTCGCACAAATTTGATAAAATTGCTTTTATAGTCATATAAAATAATATATGAAAATGTTTGAATAATTGAGTAGCATGGGTTCTTGATCTATTTTTAGTATGATTAAACAACTGCTAGTACGGGGTTGTCTGATATTAGAATGCATAATGAACATATACTAATAAGCCTTTGAGAGGGCATGTATAGAGCGAAGTTATGATATGTAACACAAAATAGAACCCTACTTTTCCCCGATTTTGTATGTCTAACAAAATCATATTTTTGCGCTAGATATCAAACGTTAAAATTCTATATTTATTTTTGTGACTGCAATTATTTTATGTTTATATTTCAATGCAATTGAAACAAGTTTGTATGGATAAAAATAATGCAATTTTTTTTCCTCTCAAATTATTGATGATTTTGCTTATCATTCAACAATTGTAAAGTTGACATATATCGATACTTAATTTTATAACTAACTGATATTCAAATACTTGCACTTTTAAAACATGTCCGGATTAGAAGCTCATTCTAGAAAAAATACGCTAAGAACCAAGCAGTACTAATACTGCTACCTGCTAATTTACTATTTTTTACTCTGTTTAATGTTTGTAACTTTTTATTTTATTTAGATTTTTGTGATCAAAAAAATATTATGATATTTTTAAATTAATGAATAAATGAGTTATGTTTGATGCCTACATGTTATATATTTAAAATCACTCAATATGATCATGTGATTAGAAGACAACCCCAAATCGGTGCTGAATTAGCCACCGTTAACCTGGCATAGGGTCCCCACAATTAGTATCAAAGTAGGATTGAGTGTAAATTAAGAGATATAATATGTAAATATCAAATCATAATTCATGTAAGGAAGAGAGATGGATCCATAATTAAGTTTTGTTTGTGTGATATCTATGAAAACATCATTTTTAAATGGGGAGTATGTAACGACCCAAGTCGTTACCATGCTATATATAACCAAACTCGACTAAAAAAAATCAGGATCTCGGGTGTCTTCAAAATTAGGGCAAACCAAAAATATCGTTGGATAAAGTATATTTTTATGATCGTAATGTCTAAGTTTTGAGAGTGGTCTGGGTAATAATACTCCTGAATTAGTCTCTGGATTATTTAAATTTTCAGTAAATTAGGAAGAGAGAGAGAAAGAGAGAGAAAGAGGAGAGATAAAATATATATATTTTTAAATACCCCTCATTCTCCCATTCTCCTCTTGTCTCACCTCCCATCCCCTCCTTCACTCTCCTCTCATCTTGTAACAACTCAGGTTGTTACCTCACTCAATTAAGACTAAATCAAATTTTAACTTTAATTCTAATGCTCTCAAATAGTTACTAAAACCTCACCCTGAAGTTTTGTACCAAATCAGAGGTCAAATGGATCAAATTCTAATTATGAGAATTTTAGGAACCATCGAAGTTGACCTAATTATTTCGACCTCAAATCAAAAATCCAGCTTTGCCATTGCGCTCATCACCCCCAAATTAGCTAAGAGTGATGTTTTGGAAGCATTTGAAAGTCATTGGATTTTTGGCAAATATTTTAATATATTAAAACCCCAGAAAATAAGAAAATTAAATACTCGTCAAAATCAAAATCTAATTTTGTCATTGTACTCATCACTCTAAAATTAGCTAGGGGTGATATTTTGGAAGTAGACTTCAGATTTTTTTGAATATTTTAATATATTTTAAATACCCTAAAAATTAGGATAATTAAATTAACCTCCAAATTAAAATCTGACTTTGCTGTTGAGTTCCTCACCCCCAAATTAGCTATGGGTGAATTTTTGAGATTTTGCAGAGCTCGTCTATTAATTTGATTTTTAGAGCATTAATTATTTAAATAAATTAAGTTAAAAATTATTAAATCTCCATTATTTTTTTCCCTATTTTTTCCTCTGCCTTTTTCCTCCCTATACCCTGTGCATGTAAGGCTCAGCCTCCTCTCCTTCTCCTCCATACTGATGGGAGAGCTCAAAATAGAGCCCATGACTGCCACCTCCTCCTCCTCTTTCTTTAAAATGGAGCCTTAGCCCTCCTCTCTCTCCATTTGCTCAGTTGAAGCTTCTTCTCTTCAGTTTTTGTGCTTGCTGCTGAAAGAACCCTCAGCTCTCTTCCTCCTCTTGTTAGTAGTTGAAGAAGAAGAAGAAGCTTCTCCTCTCAAGCCTTGAAAGAAGCAGAACTTGATCTTCTTCAAGCCAAGGTACCTCCCTTTTCCCCCATTGATTGATCCAATAACTACTCCACTTTGTTCTTATACTTGTTTCTCATATCTAAGAATCTGTGGTTGATATATGGAATCTAGTATAGCTCATTAAGGCTGTGAATTTTAGGGTAGAAGATAAATTTTGCAAATATAATTTTTATATACCCGGACCTTTATCTTCATTATTTGAGTTGTTAAAATAATTATTTCGTATCAATTTTGGTATCAATGGAAAGGCCTTGGAAAGACCTTTCCATTCATATATGGCACCACACTTGAGGTGCCATAAATCAAGAGTATTTGGGTGCCAAAGGGGACACATTTCAGTTTTTGCACAGGGAAAATCACCGTTGAGCGCTACAACGCGTCGTAGCGCCTAGCTCTCGATCAGAAGGTGCTACAGCTCGCCACAGTACCCGCATCTCAGGTTAGCTACACTGTAGCGCGCCGTAGCGCGCCACAGCGTGTCGTAGCGCCTGACTCTCGGCCAGAGGATGCTACAGCATGCCGTAGCACCCAGCTCTCGGGAAACTTGGCGCCATAGCACCTGACAGCACTGTCGCACGCAACATAGCACTTGTGCCTCGAAAAAATTGACGTCGTGCACCTGGCTCTCAACCAGTGGGCGCGACGAGCGCGCCATAGCGCCTAGAACTGTCTGGAATTGCCTAAACTTTACATTTTCTGCATTTTAATAACACTAGAACCATAATGGGGCCAAAATATACCCAATTCAAACCTGGATTTAGTAAAATCAAACATTGTATGAATTTGGAGGTGATTTTGAATATGGAAATCAACCATTTATCCTAAATGGCATGTTCTAAATCTCTTAAGAATTTACCTGGATATTTTGTGCCAAATGGTAATTAGTAAAGTGTTTAGCCTTGATTACTCCCATTTTAATTAATGTAATGTTTATATGTATCATTCATGTTAGAAACCTTATACTTTGATTGACACTTAACTAATTGATTTGCCCGATAATCATCACTTAAACCCTTAATGATCTTAAGCAAAACCTTAATCTAATCAATAATTGATTTGACCATTATTTAGTCAATTAAACTCTAAATTAGGTCATCCAATATACTATTTAGATTAGAAAAAACCTAATTAATAGTAAATTGAATAAGATTTAGGTTTTGATAATTAGAAACTCTAATTTGCCCTAATCACTCTAGAACTTGATTAGGTCATAACTTAATCAAATAAAGTACAATCTGGATCTACTCCCAGTCATAGTACTCAGTGTATTTTATTTAGGATAGCTATAGCCACTGAGTTTGTTAAATTTGGGCCTCATTTGAGAAAGTTAGGCTTTTGACCAATTCATAAACCCTAAATTTACACTTTTAGACCCTAGAATAATTTTGGCCATAACTTAACTAATTGGCATCAGAATTTAGAATTCTTAGGTTATATGGAATCTTTAGATAGTAAACAATAATAAACTGACTAAATTTTCATATTTACTAGATAAAATTACCAAATTTCCCTTATAAGTTAAAATATTTAAATTGGATTCATAGGACTTAATACATGTCCATATTGGAAGTACCTACTATTTACCTTCATGTTAGACAATAAGGAATCATTTAGTATCAATAAAATCTAATTTAGATCCCTTAATCAAAAAGTAGCATTTTAGACCCTTAAGTAGGGGCAAAATAGTTATTTTGCCCAAAATTTAGGTTAAGTGCCCTTAACCTCTATAATATCAATTGAAACATTAAAATCAATAATAAAACTGATTTGTAATCAATTTAGGCTCTTAATCTTCTAATTGAGTTGATTTGGGAGAATCCCCATTTATGGCTTAAAAATTCTAAGTAAAACTAATACCTCTCTAGCTTAGTTCTTAACTCACCTTCTATCTTTGTTAAGTTAATTAGGTTAGCAAATATAGATAGATTGTGATAATTATCATTAATTCCTAAATTTTCTAAGTCATCCATTAGGAGCTTCCTTAGGATCGACACCTTCACCTTAGGATCTTTTCCTTAAGATTAGGAATATATACTATGTTAGATTTCATTCGTTGAGTAAATGGGTTATTCAATAAATAAAACCTTAGTTTTATCAGTTTCTATATTTTTATATTTTAATTATAGTTATTTTATCTTTTAATTTTAGACTAAGACTAGGAGATCATTCTATTAAGCTTTAATTATGCTTAATAGGATTTGCCTTAATCATTAGTCCACAATTAGACTTAAACCATAATCCTTAAGATTTACTTTTGGATTATGAGGTTAAACCCAATCCTTAGTGTTTAATTCCTAATCCCTAGTTTTAGTATGTCTTGATCAGATCTTAGCTTAGATCATCTAAATTCATTAAATAGGATGTATTGATTTATTATTTAACTTATAAGCATTATTGATTGGATTAAATTAGGACCTCATCATTTCTAATTATTTTTAACTCATAAAGTCATGGATCTAAGTTATACTTGATTGTATGAATTAGAGATCTTGAACTCGTACAACTTAGAATAAATATAATGGATTAAGTAGATAACAACAGATAAGTAGAGTCCCTTGCTTATTATTGAAATATTATTGCTTTTGCATTCCTTGTATCTTATGCCTTCTTCCTTGAACATGTCATATAATATAACTTTGCTGCATGAAATGAAAACATAGAAATATCAGGATAACATTTGCATTGGGTTTAGTTTTTAGTTGATCTTGCACATTTTTACCTCCACTAGATAAGGGGTAAGGAGAAATAAGGATTACTTAACACGTACTCATTGAGGAGAGTTATGTTAAGTTGGAACTTGATCATTCTTGCAAACGTGCTTGACTCCTCAGCCACTTCTGGATGTGTCCATAGAAGTAAAGTAAAATAACTAAAAACTTATTGCATGTGTATTTTCTACTTCCTTAGTATAGTTTCCTGCCCTAGCCCAGAAAGGCTATGGGAATCCTACTCTAGCCCAAAAAGGCTATGGGAATTCTACCCTAGCCCAAAAAGGTTATGAAAATTTTACAGTATAATGGCTCGATTAGCCAGCCCTCATGATATGGTAGTCCTTACATACTTACTTTTCTATTTTATAGTTTACTTTTACTACAGTTAGCTTTTACATTACTTGCTTACTTGTATACTTATATGATGCTAGATTTCTTTCCTGCTTACTTATATGTACCATAATTAGATTACTTTTTTTTAAATTTGCATAATTAATATGATCATAAGTATGTTTAGGATGAGCCATTTTCTTTTAATTTTTTTTTATTATATAAATATGCCTAACCTTGTTATAGCTTTAGTGTTGAGGTATGTTCCTTATTACCTCAGATATTGTTTAGTTATAAATGCATAATTTATAACTTCCTCACATTCCTTGTATGCTTATTGTACCAATATATTTTGTTGTTTTGGTAGTCTAAGTAAAATGGTGATATCATAAGACTCATGAACTTAAATAGCTTAAAATATACTTAGACAATATGTCTAATAAGATTTTTCTTTTCTTGGCTGGAGCCCTAGCATTGTGAAATCGACAATATCAGGATTTGAGCAATTTGAAGACCTTGTGCTTGAAGAGGAGCCATACTTGGAGGAGCAACAAGTTAGAGCAGAAAATCAGTAGAGTAACTATCATTTTATTTTGTATTGATGAGTGGTTTATTTCATTTTAAACTTATCTTAAAATTGATGCGATAATTCAGGTACTCATGTAAGTTCTTTTACTGTACTATTTTATTCTGAGCTGCAGGTTTATTCCCTATCTTGTACTGTGGTGGTTTTGGATGTAGCATTTTACTTTTCCTTGATTCCGCACTCTGATGAATGTATATATTTTATGAATGATTCTGATGCATTATTCAGAGTACATTATTCCCTTATTAATGGATTGAGGAATACACCTTAATATAATGATAAGTGAGGGATTTACCAAAGTGGCACATCGCTCCTTGATAACCAAGGGGCTGGGCACCACACATCTCCTCTCTCCCCTCCACATCCCCCTTTTCTCCTAAGCCAACATTGGTTTCCCCCACCAACCTCCAGTAAAATCTCTTCAAAAATAAGAAATGATAAATATATGATTTTTTTTATATTATTATTCTTTTCATCTTCTTTTATTAATAATAATAATAATATTATAATTATTATTATAACTAGTATTATTATTATTATTATTAGTTCTAATTTAAGCAAATTTTCATTTCAGTCATTTTAATTTTAGTCATTTTCTTTCTATATATATATAATATTACTATCATTATTCAAAATTTTTGTAATTTACATTTTATTTACTTTCTTTATATATATATATATATATATATATATATATATATATTATTTTTAATTTCTAAATATTTCATTTCAATCATTTTCTTTCTTTCTATATATGTATATATATATATATATATATATATATATATAATTTTTAATTTCTACAATTTCATCTTAGTCATTTTTTTTTCTATAAATATACATATATTTTATTCTAATTTTTGTAATTTTTATTTCAGTCATTTTTTTTTTATATATATATATATATATATATATATATATATATATATTATTCCTAATATTTGTAAATTTTAATTTTTGTCATGATAATTCAATCATTTCCTTTCATTTAATATATATATATATATATATATATATATATTACTACTTATAATAATAATAATTAATAATTTTAATACATACAAATAAATAAATAATATTTTTACTAATGTTATTATTGATATATTTATTAAAATAAAATGAAGGATTATTCCTCTCTTATATAATAAATATCATTTTGTTTTATCATTATTTTTATATAAGTATTTTATAATAATAATTATCAATATTAAATAAATTAACTATTGAGTTTTTTGATTAATTGTTTATCAAGTACAAAATTGTGCGGATACTTGACTTTTGATGTTCTGATTCACGTACTAAGGAAATGTACCATATGTCTTTTATTACTCTTGTTTATGCTTTTGGGCTTAATGTCGCCCAAATTTGATAAAAATACTCTTATAGTCATATAAAATGATATATGAAAAAAATTTGGATAACTCAGTAGCACGGGTTCACTATTGATCTATTTTTAGTATGATTAAACAACTGCTAATACAGGGTTGTCCGACATTGGGAAGCATAAGAAGCCTATACTAATAAACATTTGAGGGGCAACTATAGAGGGAAGTTGAGAAATATATAACACAAAATAAAACCTTTTTTTCATCAATTTTATATTTTTCCAACAAAACCATATTTTTATGCTATATATCAAATGCTAAAATTTTATATTTATTTTTGCAACTGTAATTATTTTTATGCTAAAGTTGTAGTGCAATTGAAACATACTTGTATGAATAAAAATTATGCTATTTTTTATTTGCTAACAAATTATTAATTATTTACTTATTATTTAATAATTGTAAATTCGAAATCTATCTGTACTTAGTTTCACAACTAACTGATATTCAAATGCTTACACTTTTGAAATATGTCAAGATCATGAGCTCATTCTAGATGAAAGATGCTAAGAACTAAGTAATGCTCATACTGCTATCTGCTAATTTACTGCTTTTTACTCTATTTAAAGTTTATAACTTCTTATTTTATTTAGACCTTTATGATCAAACATTTGTGATATTTCTAAATTAATGAATAAATGAGTTATATTTGATGCCTATATATTATGACTTTTAAATCACTCAATATGATCATGCAGCTAGGGAACAACCCTAAATAGGTGCTGGATTAGCCCCCATTAAATAAGCATTGGATCCCCACACCTCCAAAATATTTCCTCACCTCCTTAGTATGTCGCCACCTCCCCGATGTGAACTCCTTTGAACGGGAAGATGAACCTTAAAGATGAAAAAACCATGTGAGTGAAGAAATTCTTATGAGCCAATTGAAATATTAGAATTTTAAATGAAAGAGAAAAAATAATTAAATATTAATTTTGACTTATAACATCACTAACCTACTAACCACTAATATTTATTTTGGCTTATAACTTTTAATTCTACTCATAACTTTTATTTCTACTTTTAACTTATATTTATACTTCTAAAATTTCCTTATAAATATTATGCTCTTTTATTTTACTATCTTTTCTATTTTATTTAATTATTAATATTATATATATTATAATTACAATTATATTCTATAATAATAAATAATAATAATAATAATAATAATATTAAATTGTTGTATTATTATTATTATAATTATTATTTTTATTATTAAAAGTACTAATGATAATAATAATAATTCTTTAATATTATTATTATTATCATTAAAATAATAATAATAAATAATTTTATTATCATTATCACTAAGAATGATGATAAATCATAATAAGAATAAGTATATAAATTATTATACTTATTATTATGTAATAATAATATCAATATTATTATTATTATTATTATTATTATTATAGTAATTTCTTATTAATATTGTTATATTATTATATTATTATCTTCTAATAATAATAATATGTTTATTATCTTGCTTATTCTTATTATTATGATTATATAATAATAATCATAATACTAATAATATTATTATATTATTATAATATTCACTTGCCATTTTTCATTAACAAAAATCATAATAATAATAAGTATACTATTATACTTATTATTATTATCGTCGTATAGATAATAATGGTAATAGTAATGATAATAACTATTATATTTATTATTATCTTATTATTATCATAATATTCTTTCTAAATATTTATATACATGTAAATATCATAAGAAATAATGATATTATTTTTTTCATTATCATATTCTCTATCTATGATAATAATAATGGTACTCTTTGTATATAAATAATCATATAAATGATAATTAATGATAATAATATTATAATATTATTATTATCATTATTATTTGTGATTATTATTTATAATTTTCTAAGCAAATATTTGTATATGTATTATTATCTCTCTAAATAATAATAACATTCCTATATTTATATTAGCATTCTTATCTTATAAATAGAAATAATAATGATAATAATAATATCGATATTATAACATCATTTCTTCCCATTTTTATATTAGCATTCTTATCTCTCTAAATAATAATCAAAAGTCTTACACATAGATTTATAAGATATCAACTTATCAAGAAAAATAGGTGCCCGATATCATGAAGTACATTTATATATGTGACTAAATTGCTTATTTTGTGCTCCGCTTTGAAACTTGCAAATTTCATTGATTTAACTATATACTTTCTGCTCTACTTTAAAAGTTTGAAATTTTATAATTTAAGTTTATTATCACTATTTGAGATACTGTCAAAAATAGATAATGGATCTTAATTGAATAAAATGGAGTTCCACTGAATTTATTTACAATTTGTCTATAATGTGATTTTATATTTAAAATGAGCTAGTTTGCTATCATCTAACTTTTGAAGGTATAAGGATATTGTGAATATGCCTATGAGGAGGCTATCATATGTGAAATGATATATGTAACATTATAACCCAAAATTTATGATAATCAAGCAGAGATGCTTAATTCATCAAGGTTCAAGAATTGCCCACTCAAATAATTTTATTATTATTTATTCATTTTTGAGATAGAAATATCAATTATTGATGTAGTATGACTTATTTGTGACATGCTACTTTTATTACTATTTCTATTATTGTTCAATGTTGATTTATAGAAAAAGCTATGATAATCCTCAAAAGAGGAAAGATTGTCTCCTCAATCCCTATTATTTTATTTCTCAGTAATTTACAATTTTAATTCCATGTTTTTTACTTATTATAATATAATTAATAATATTTAAAGTACTTAGAGTTTTCTCTAACAAGTGTTCAACCTGATCATTTTTATTTTAAATGTCAAGTCAGGACATCGTTGAAGAACTGGAACAACACTAAATAATCTATTGCCGAACCTTTACTTTCTTGTTTTTCTTCTTGTATTTTAAATAAATAAGAAAAGTCTACTATTGTAATTTTTACTTTATCAAAATAAAAAAATTTTTTCTTATTTTCATATTAATTGAACAATTATCAGTAATGCTTATGTTATTTTTTAAAATTTCAACTACAATCCTTAACAAGTCTAATGACGCCACCCCAATCTATGTACCTCTACTGAGAATCATAATTGTGGGACGTCACGTAATGAGTATTAGCACTTCATGAATATCATTCGAAGACAACTTGAAGATGGTAATATTGTTCCTTTGACAAAATTTGTGGGTAAGTACACTTCTAGGACCATCAAATAGATTACAAATAGTGGATCTTTAGACCATATAGTTGGAAATAAAAACCTTCTAGATTTAGCTCATCATGTGCATAGCCATATATTTGTTCAAATTTTTTATTATAGCTCAAATTTTATATTAGAGTTGCAGCAAACCATACTATTTAAATTCCCTTAACAAAATTTACAAGTGCACTTCTTGGACCATCGAACAGATTGTAAACATTTGAGCTTTAGACCCTATGGTTGGAAAAAAAAACCTTCTATATTTAGCTCATCATGTGCATAATCATATACATGTTCAAATTCCTAAAGTTAGTTCAAATTGTATAGTATGGTTGTAGCAGACCACACTATTCAAATTCCTACTAAAATCTGTGTGTGTGTGTGTATATATATATATATATATATATGCTCAAACTTAGTACTAGAACTAAAATGTTCATAAAAAGTAATACAAGTTACATGGAAGTGCTAACTTTAGATAATGTGTCAATGCTGTCAAGGCAACTACAAACTAGTACCAAAACTAAAATTAGCATTTGATACCAACTTGGCACCCCTAATCTCAGGTTTGTTTAAATTGTATATTAGAGTAAACATTCACGAGATCATTTTGAGTATTTAAGCAAAATAAATAAAATGCAATATAGTTTTTATTTTCTTATAAAGCATAATTTATAGTATACAAACTAGGAGTTATTTACATGGCTTAATATTATATGTGAACGGTGTGGTAGCCCAATGATTGAGGCTTAGGATTTGTTATCCTAGGTCATATGTTTAAATCTCACCAGTCACACATAATGTATATATATATATATATAAGTAAGAAAAATAATAAGATTTTATCTCATTGTATAATTGTCACCATTGTCACCACTTTAAGATACTGTGATCATGTCTTGCATATTGTTGGTAAATTTGGTTGCACTACCTAAGCATCATAGAATAGAAGGTATTAATTACTTTGTTCTAAATATCTCATTATAACCGATACCAAACCCCTCCAAGACATGCTGTATCTTCTTATAATCGTAGAATGGGTTTGCCCATCCTGGTACTTGTGTAGGTTGAGTAACACTAAAATTTAAATTTGGGAAACCTTTTATGCTCTTTTCAAAATGATTTCGTACAAAACATTATAACTTTTTTAATCGAGTGTGAAAATTTTATAAAAGTGACAATATATTTATAATATGCAATCAAAGATGAGTACCAAACTCCTAGCAACTAAAACTATGATTCTCAAAAAACAATGTTGTTGCTAGTAAGAAAGGGAAGTTGCATATAATATATATATATATATATATATAATATATATATATAT